>JAOBAZ010140436.1:0-10925 GCA_026546875.1 Pteroeides caledonicum | reverse complement strand
ATATTGCATATTGCATATTGCATATTGCATATTGCATATTGCATATTGCATATTGCATATTGCATATTGCATATTGCGTATTGTATATTGTATATTGTATTATTGCTTATTGCATAACGCATATCGCATACCGCATATTGTATATTGTATATTGTATATTGTATATCGTATATCGTATATCGTATATCGTATATCGTATATCGTATATCGTATATCGTGTATCGTATATCGTATATCGTATATTGTTCATTGTTCATTGTTCATTGTTCATTGTTCATTGTTCATTGTTCATTGTTCATTGTTCACTGTTCACTGTTCACTGTTCACTGTTCATTGTTCATTGTTCATTGTTCATTGTTCATTGTTCATTGTTCATTGTATATTTTATATTGTATATTGTATATTGTATACTTTAATAACAGCACGAATCTTTATAAGATGTTTAACACGCATTATAAATTTATTTTTAATCCTGGTTGGTTGATCAATTACGAAAGTGAGCTTTTAGACAGCATTACACAGATTATTTTGGTTGGTCTTTTGCGTTTGGATAGTTGCCGCTTCTACTCGGCTTTCCTATACAAGAAAAACCTCTAGGACCGGCATGTAGAGAAATGACGGTCACCCATGCGCAACAATCCCGCTGACTACGAAAATAATTACCCAAAAAAGTTCTCCAAATCTTGTATGTTTTACATACAGGGCGTGCGAAGAGGTCACCGTGACACCTTGAATTTGAAGATTATTTCAAATGATCAATCGGAAGTACGTTGCGTAGCGATACAAAATAATGTAAGCGATTTGACAACACTAACATGCG
The DNA here is from genome assembly GCA_026546875.1 of Pteroeides caledonicum. Taxonomy (NCBI): domain Eukaryota; kingdom Metazoa; phylum Cnidaria; class Anthozoa; order Scleralcyonacea; family Pennatulidae; genus Pteroeides; species Pteroeides caledonicum. Next base: position 10,105 of record JAOBAZ010140436.1, on the reverse strand, counting down.
TAAATATAGCGAATATGCTAATTTGACCAAACTTGCTGCCCATGCTAGAGAAAGTTATACATTGTTTAACTGTTTTCGTAAAGTGATCAATCGAATTTGTATAGTATAAAGATCAAGCTTTTCAATAATCTTCCTTATTTTTGGTCCGTCTTTGTACTCCTTGCGGTCTTTCCTTCACTGTTGAGGTATTTTTAATCTACTTTTCTAATTCTTGTAACGTTATAGAGCACGAATTACATCCACGTACACAAAACAATGTCTTTACAGCTATGCAGCTAGCTTCAACTGCCATGTTTTGGTAAAATAAAGTGACGGGACTGAGCAATATACCTTGTGGTAATATATAGCTCTGTGGGTGACGCCATTTTCATACCAAAGGTTAAACCAACCACGCAACCTGGGCAATCTGAGATCTGGGTTCTAGTTTCAAAAATGGCCATTATTTCTCGCCATGGTGTACATGTGCACGAGCAATTGTAACAAGAATACTCATAACAATACACACTTTTTCGCATTCCCGAAGCAAGTTTATACAAAAAAATCGATACAACATTGGTTTGAATGTTGCAAGTGAAAAAAGTTCGTTGCGTCAAAATGCACCAGTTTGTGTTGATTACATTTTATCCATGATACATTCTTAAATGGTCTGCAGAGATCAGCGATTCATTCCATCACATTCTCCTTGTCTTTTGGAGTGAATAAACATTTCGGCAAAACCCAATATAATGCTTAAATGTGTTGTGGTGTGTTGGTGCAAACGTGCGTACGTGTATACGTGCGTATGTACCTACGTATACCTACGTACGTGTACGTATTTATCTATGTGTTTATATATGTATCATACATATATTTATGTATTTGTGTATTCTTAATTAAAGACTCATGTTTAAAAAGTAAATTTCAAGGCTATTACGAGAAGCTTAAGTGTCTATATACAAAATTTAAAATATTTTCTCCTGTTTTGAAACCGAACGTCACGATGATTTTGTATGTCACAAGCACATACACACACACACACACACACACACACACACACACACCTATATATAATTCAAATTAAAAATGTTGCAGAAATTTGGAACGGTCTGAGCACATTCAGAACGCACTTCGAAATTAAAATTTTTTTTACCAATGTTTTTTTGACCATATATCTATCTTTTTGTTTCTAGCTTCCAGGTTAAGGTTGTTTGATTTAGGCCATATATACTCAGTGTGTCTAGTTTTTATTTGCCAGGCAAACCTTATTTTGGTAACCTGAGATAATCTGACATCTTGCATTTACAGTTTTCCCGACTGAAGAAGATATCTTGAAGGTTAAATTCGAGCTTAGGAGTGATCCATCTTGGACGTCTTTGCCAGGTGAGGCGAATTATTGCTACATTATGTTTTAATTTTTGCGTTTGTAATTTGGGTGGTATCTTAATAGTATACGGTTTTAACTATCTCGCCTTCATACTAAAAACGTTTAGGTACAACCAAGTTAGGAAAACTGTTGTTGGTTATTTGCGTTAAACAATACCAGAAATTTCAGCCATTTTGTTGCCGTGATACATAGTATACTGCGGTATTCTAACGGCCTCAAAGACACGTGCAGTGTTGCCTTGTCAAATCAAGATGGCTGACAGGCATACTCGTAGAGTTCCAACAGCAGTGTACTATAAACAATTAAATAACTTGTGCTCTTCAGATATGTACTTTTCATATATAAAAAAGCGGAAAATAGTTTGGGATTGAAACTGTACAAAGTCGAAAGAATTATCTCTACGAAGAAAGGCAAATCGGTAAGTGATTTCCTATATTTGCCTTAGGGACCTGAAATGCTCTTTCGACTTTGGGTGTTTTTGTATTATTTTAGGGGACGGAGTATTTAATCAAGTGGCTCAACTGGCCAATGTGGACTTGCACTTGGGAGCCATCAGAAAACCTAAATAGTGAAGCAATTGGGTATAAAAAAGGAAACAATTTTACTCACTTTGATAATGTTAATGCATGTTAATTATTATTAAATCTTATTGAGAGAGTTTGCAATAACTAAATTGTTATTAATAGAAGATATGGTGAGCCAGAAATCTCTCATGGTCGGCTGGAAAGTTCTGCTGTGGTATGTGGTATGTGGCTGTCGTTGATATGTTGAAGAGCAGGGCCATTAGGAAGACGCTACCGTTTGTATTGAGCATGATATCATTCGGTATGTATTTAAAGGCAAAGGGCAAACAACTTCTGACAGCAAGTTCATGCTATATGAAAAAGATGACTTTAACCGGTTTTGCCTACCTGCATTTTGGGATTACTGCATTGATGTTTTGGGTGATGATGTGAAAATAGAATTTACAATCAAGCTGAAAATGAAACTGGGATTTATTGCATATCGATATGTAATTAATGATCATGGCAAAGTAGAGAAAGGACCATTGATACCCCTGGAAAAGGTGTACATTGTCATAAACAGAAGTGCATTTACTCAAATTTGAGGATATACTCCTAGCAGTTTTTGTCTTATTAAATAAATAGTACACAATAAAGTGAAATTTGAGTTGAATCCCACTCAAAAACCAATGATTTTAAGTTGCAAAAAATTTAATAAAACTGTGTAGTAAAGAAAAGGAAAGATTTATTACTTTAAATTATTTTACATTAAAAACACTGTTTCAAAATGCAATTTTTTCAGCAACTTGCAATGCATTTCAGGAGTTGATGCGTGTTGTGAAGAATGTACTTCCAGAAATAGAGGAAATTCAGTCTTCTCCAGGGTTCCATTGCAGGTGGCAAGATAAATTGCACCATGTTACATTAGAACAAAGTAATCAATATACTGTAATTGTTTAAACCATATATAATGGATGTGAATGGTGTTCAATGCTTTGATGACCTCAAAACCTCAATAAGTTGTGTTTTGTTCATTTTAGTTATGCCTCTCACGTTCAAACCCTTTGCATGTATTTCACTCTTAAGTTGTTTAACAGTCATTGCTTCATAATCTCTGTTTTCTTGTCATCATTGAGCCCCATCTCCGCTAACTTTTATCTTGATTGGTTCATTGGTTCTGGATGTGACTCGGGGTAATCATGTATTTCATCTTTTAAGATAGCTGTAAATGAAAGCTGTGCTCCTGGAAATTTCCCAGCTAACTTCCCAATGTGACATAGACTGCTCAATTCATTTCTTTTCTGCTTAACCAAATATGATCTGGGAAGATGAGTGTATCATATCGTTAGCTCATGATATAGTTCATCGCTCACGCAAAATTTATCTAACAAGAACAAAATCTGTTCAACACACTCTTTATCAGCTGCTAGTGCACTTCCTTCTTGGTAGTTAAAACAATACGATTCCTGAGATTCTAAATCCTTGGCTTTCACACATGATAATTGTAATCCATATGTTTCAAGGAACCACAAAGCCAGTCTTGCTTTCCATTTTAGTTCTTTAAGCCTTCTTGACTTCTGCCTTTCGCCAAGTTGGTTTAGAGGCGTAACATGTCTGCTTTTTATGTTCCAATATATATATTTTTTCCACATACTCTGCCAAGTTTTCATTCCAAGTTTCTATCTCTTCGCTCTTCATTTGCAAAGATTAAACCATCTCACACAGCAATGAATCTGTTTCTTTCTCTAACTTTTCAAAATTTTGTTGCCACTCTTCTACTTAATGATTAGCTTCTGAAAGTCTGTCCATCAAATCACTGAAGTTAACTAACTCACTTTTAAGGATGCTTAGGGTAAATGTCTTTCTTTTTCTTCCTCCACTAGCACTATGATATTTAAGCATGACAGAGCACGCCTGCCGTCGAAGACTGCCGTCAATTCTAAATCCACTGGCTCTGCTTACTTGAAACCATTTTCCTTGCACCCACGTATTTAAAAGCTCAACATAATCCACAGATTTTGACACTCGGTCAACGATTTCTTGCCATAATTTTAGCAGTGGATAAGGAATCTTCACGGAAATAGCAATTGCGAACCTGTCCTTACCGCTTTGCTTGATATACGACAGCCAAGGACTTACAATGTTCAAATTATATTTAAATTTTTCCATTTCGGGGTCATTCAAGTATGAAGACATTTTGAAAAAGCGCGCTAAATGCATCGAACATCATTTATCAGCGGTAATCCGCAAATATAAACAAACATGGCTGACAAATTTACTTTTAAAATTGTACAAGAACCGACGTTTTGACTTCTAAATGGTCATATAGCAGCACGATCTGAAATTCTTTTCATCAAAATATTGGTAAGTTTTAACAAGGTTTGGCCGGATAGGTAAAATTCGGCAGCCCACATTATGCATAAGCTATTGAAAGCTTAAAACCTGAGGAATCGTTTCAAAATGTTTGAAATTTCTGGTAATGTGTATTCAGCGTGGGTGTTTATTAAAAATTTAATCACAATTTCAAGTCCCGATTTTGAAATGGATGAAATGCGGACCCATGACTTACATGTATTCTACAGTGGTCATGAATTAGACAGAGACCCATATAATAACATGCTTAAAGTGCAAATATATAACGAAATTATCGCTGTTCAGCCTATCTTATCTATACTAACTGGTAAAGTGCTCAAGCAATTAACTCACCAACTGAAACAACGACGACAACAAATTTTATTAATACATATGAAATACAAACTAATAAAACTTTGCAAAAAGTATCGCTAACCTGCACGGGACCAAACATAAAATCACAATATCCAAATAGTAGTTTAACCAGAATGAAGAAAAAGACGTTTTAAAAATATTCAAATATGCCGTAGTTGCTTTAATACTATATAAGCAGTGTGTTATGGTTAATCAATTGTTCAATATGTAAGTATGCTGTGTACTACTTGTGACGTTATAGTTATATCACTTGAACATTTGATATGTAGAGAATGGGAAGAAATATGTTGTAATATCTGGTCCATTGACGTCATCGGGTGTGGTGACGTCATAATGTGTAAATTAGTAATTGAAAAAGAAATTAGCTTTCGAATCACTTTAATTTTGCAATTTTAACTTAAACATGCTTTTCCTCCTCAGAACTACTGTGTATTGAGTTGTGATAAAACCCCAATTTGTATTATCTTTATTCATAGCTTAACCCATAGGCACACCTGTATATAATTGCAGTGTCAACTAGCTTGCCCTTTTTCCTGTATGAAAGAATTTAACTTTTTTAACAGTACCATATGGCTTGTTAATTACCTTATTTGGAAATCAATTTAAATAAATCTTAAGAAATTACGGAATGAGTAGTCTTAGAATTGGAAATGGAGGTTACCATGATCATATTATTTGTATAATATTTGCCGATTTGTATATGGTTTACATCATAGACTTTGTTTATTTCTCACATAAACTGTTTGGAAAGAAACAATTTTTGGGTTGCTGTAATCTATTATCCTCAATTATAAGAATTGATATCTAGAACCAACTTAAGTCAAATATTTAGCTTTCTCCTGGTATGCCATCAACTGATTTTAAATTTTTGGGATGGAAACTACATGATCAACGAGTATAGCGAGAGGAAGCAGAGGTTCTTGCCTCACTTAAATCGAAATATGTCTATTGGCAAATTGGCTTTTAGTGTGTTTATAAAGTTGTAAGTCTGTTAAACAGTACCGATACAGTACTTGCTAGGTGAAGGTAGGGCGGGGGTGCCATAGAGATTATAAATAACACTAGAGTCGGCATTGACGGTGAAAGTGGGAGACGCGTTAATTGGGGGGCAAAATCAAGTCCCGGATGTTCACTCATTCACGGTGTTGTCCGTCTTGTCCGAGGCCGAAATAAGTCGTTTTAAACGAGTTTTTTTTTCTAAAATATCATTTCAGAATGTTTAAAATAGTAAAAGACACTGTTCTACCTAAAAAACCGGCAAAGCGGCTTTAAACAAGGAATGGAAAAATTTGTATAAAGATTTCAGTTGTTGCTAACGTGGCTGCTAAGGAAGCATTGATGTGGCCAATAGGCGCTTGGCTTAGCATCCGGGACCCTAATTTGCCCCCCATTTGCGCATTCCCTTTTCGACTAATGTTTTTTATACCGATGCCCCCTCTAGTGTTATTTATAATTCCTATGGGGGTGCTGCAAAAAAGTAATACTAATAAGTAATGGCAATAATGTAAAAGTAAAAGCTGTATTCTCAAAGGCCCGCATTTCTTTTGGTTTAACGCCGGCTTAAATTTCAGTAAATAAAATAATTAAAATAATACGTGTCAGATAAAGAATAAAAGACAAGGCACAAAACACATCCAATACGCCGAATAATATTATAATTAATAAATTAATACTATTATTAAATTTCTACGCGAGCAAAAATTGTTTTAATTTTTTTTTTGAGACTCGTACTCAAAGTTCGTTGTTTCGCCGTTCAAGGTTAAACTACCATGAGAGTATTTGTGGGAACAACTGGATATTTTTATAAAATATAAAACAATGGTGATACCGAATATAAAAATTATTTTCATTTCTCAACGTTTCGACTAATTTGAAGTCATTATCAGGAGTAGTAGTAACACCCATACATCCAGGGACCAAAGGGATGCCGCCTCATTAAAAATTCACTGTGTCATTGCAGTTGACGAAGCCGCGCCTGATTCAAACTTCCGCCACGTCACTGCATTTCGCAAAGTCATACAAACTCACCACGTGATTTCACCAAGTCATACAAACTCACCATCAAACTCACCACGTCATACCTCATTAAAAATTCCGCAGTGTCATCATATTTCGGCCAAGTACTGCCTCATTAAAAATTCCCAGCACTGCCGCAAACAAGTTTGTATGACTTGGTGAAATCACGTGGTGAGTTTGTATGACTTGGCGAAATGCAGTGACGTGGCGGAAGTTTGAATCAGGCGCGGCTTCGTCAACTGCAATGACACAGTGAATTTTAATGAGGCGGCATCCCTTTGTTCCCTGGATGTATGGGTGTTACTACTAGGAGTGGATAGAATTACATGCTGGCTGCCAGCTATATAGATGAATAATTACAGTGACGTAGAGATCAAATGACGCTTTCGCGCCGTGATTGAGTTCAGAATTCTGTCTACGAATAGCAAGACATTCTTTAAAATGCAGAAATGACCAGTGTTTAGCTTTATCTATTACATGTTATTAAGTATGTTATTAAGTAGAAGATTAGTTAGGTGAATAGATATGTTTGGTTGTGAATCATCAGAGTTGAGTGTTAGTATGTTTGTCAAGTAGTTGAACTGTTGTTGTGTGTTTAGAAATCTCAGAGTCTGTAGATGTCGTGTATTCTCTTAGCCTTGTATAGAGACATCTGTCAGTGTTGCCTGTGTAAAATTGCGAGCAGCCAGGACAGGAAAATTTACAAACAACAAAGCGTTGAAATTCTTTCGGTGTGTTGTCTTTGTTCGACACAAAAGTGTTGGTTGCGGTAGTATCCCAGTTTATAATAATTTTACAGCGACCTTTGAGCAGTGGTAGAATTTCCTTTTTGAATATTTGCACCAAAAATGTTCCGCATTTACCTATGAATCGGAGTCTTACCCAAATTATAGACAGATTATCATGTTCTAATTGTGTAGCGCTTTAGTAAAATTTTTAATGAAAACTCGAAAATTTCTTTAAAGGGTCAATGAGAGCTTTTTTGAGAAACCACTTCAGGACATAAATTTGCGGATGTTCTAAATTTTGCGTGATTATAGTTGCGCGTCGCTGCAAATTTGATATGCTCTGTTGGCGAGTGATCTAATTCAAGCGTTTTGTGTGAACATGGTGTAAAACACTCAAAATGGAAACATTGGCCAGTGTGCGTTGTTTTTCGTAAAATTGTTGTGCCATTAGTTGTAATTTGTATATGAAGCTGTTTAGTTTGTTTAACACAAAAGCAATATCTGAGGGTTTGATAAGGACAAGCGTGTCATCGACATACCTGGTGTAAAATTTGATGTTTTGGACAACTAAATTATAAACAATTTTGTCTTCAAGAGCAGTCATAATAATGTTAGTCAAAGTAGGGCTTAGAGGTGGGCCAATTGAAACGCCGTTTATCTGTTTAAACGGTTCACCATTGATAGAAGATGGAGTTTTGGTGCATGCATCATGAGGTAGCTTTTTTAAAGTTCTTTTCTTTGTGGATGTGTTGAGTTTGTTTTCATTATAAATTTTGTCTAGTATAATTTCAATGGTTTTATTTAGAGGTATATTTGTAAAAAGTGATATAACGTCAAATGAAACGAGTCTAAAACCTTCGTTAAATAAATGTTGTGGAATGTTGTTAATTCGCTGAACCGCGTCAAATCTATCTTTCGAACAAAATTCATTGGAAGCAAGAGGGTTGAGCAACTAAGATAAATACTTAGATACTGACTGATAGGCTGTGGCTGTTGTGTCGATTACTGGAAGAAACGGTGGTAATTTGTCGAACGTTTTGTGTGTGTTTGGGAGGCCATAATGCCATATGCTGGAGCTGGTTTAGTTGGCTATGGTCGTATAGAGTTGTATCTAATGCGAGTGTTTATTTTATGTCACCTTGTTCTGGCGTTTCGGATTCAAATATCCGGCTGAATAAATATTAATAAATATAGTCCGCTTACTGCCTCACTCTTTCCTTTAGTCCTTGCCGGGCTCTTCGCGTTGACATCTGTTTACAATATTAAATCATAATGTATTGTCGACGCTCGTTGTATTCTCCGCTTTTTCCTTTGTCTCATTCTTGTTTTAATGCTCAGTGTGTTTATACCACCATTTTATGTTGACTTACTGACTTCATATGGTAATCTTCGCAATTACCCAATGAAATAGTTTCTTGTTTCCGGTCCTTGTCACCTTGTGTGGCTTTGAACGCTGTTTTTGTTTTGTTGTATTAATTCTTCACGCTAGAAACATCTTGAAGCTTTTTCACGCGTAATGCTTGAACTTTTACATCTTCTTTCGCCGTACATTTCGTTTTTAAGAAAAATAAGTTTACTAACTAAACTCTAAACAGTCGTTAACGATGGTTTATTTTGACAGGCAGGCAGGCAGGCAGACAGACAGAAACTCAAACTAATACTTGTTTCGCCAAAGCCGATTCGTCATTCGCATGTAAAGCAATGACGTCAAGATTAGTAAAGATTTTTAAGGGTAAAAAATTGCCATTTTTATTCAAAGGGAAGGTTTATCAACGGGTTGTTGGCGTTGCTATGGGTTCCATCACACTTCAAAGCTCTGTTTTATCGCCGCTATGTTGAAGATTGCTTTTTTTATTTCGTTCCTCCGATCATGTTCCACCCTTTCTCAATTATTTAAACTGTAAACATGCCAGAATCAAATGTACGCATGAATTAGAAGTAAACAAAATCCTTCCCCTTTCTTGACACTAATATAAATCGTTCAGGTGACTCGTTTTCTACAAATATTTACCGGAAACCAACTTTTACTGGTCTCCTTACTTCTTTTTATTCCTTTCTCGTATAAATGAGGATTAGTTTAATGTTTATTAAACCGCTGTTTTAACATTTACTCAACGTACGATATTTCAACGTTGAACTGAAAAAATTAAAACGCATCCTCATCAATAATGGTTAGTGGTTACCCTGAAAAATTTCTTGATAACTGTATCGCTTTTTACCCTTGACAAATGCTTCTCCAAATTACCTAAGCTTCCCACAGTTCCCAAACGCTTTGTCAATTTTTCTCTTTCCTTCACAGGACAACATTTCCCAAATTCGAACGCAACTCCGAAACCTCTTTTCATCTGCTTATCCTCAAATTGACTTTAGATTTATTGTTCGTTGATACTGCTTACCCTAAGATCACACGTTGTTTATCAATTTACAGGTGGAAGCTGCGGAGTTTCTTACATAGGAGAAACAACAAGGCATTCACATATACGCGTGTCTAATCACATGGAAATCTACTCTTTACTGGAAAAAACTAAAGCAACCCCCCACTTACTAGTATCCTTTCTCGCCATCTTAGCACCGGTCACTCAGTCTCTTTTAGCGATTTTAAAATTATTTCTAGCTGTACCCTAGAAACAGAACTTTTTTTACGAGAAACCTTCTTTGTTCGCCAGCTCAAACCCTCTTTTCCAGTTATACTATTTAAAAATGCTAAATAATTAATAATACTAATAAATGATTACAAGAGACTTTGACAAAACGCGAAGTACACAGGC
>JAOBAZ010140325.1:0-10927 GCA_026546875.1 Pteroeides caledonicum | reverse complement strand
GCTGGCTACGCTACTGCTGTAAATACATTTCATCAGCTATATCAGGTTGTTATGACTTGACATCACTGAGGAGATGTATTCCCAATCTATTGACTGAAATTGGCTTTACGCAAACTCAATGTCGTCATTTTGACGTCATTTTGTTACCAATTCGTTCCCAGTCAACGTCCATCTCTTCAACACCTTAAATAGTGCACTTAACATTACTTTTTCAAAAAAAACTTGCACCATGATAAACTACACATAAATAACTCTCCGATACTGTAATAAACGAAATTGTGTCATATGCACTTTAAATGACACCAACTAGGTATTTAAGGCAAATCTGTGTGTTCTTTTTTAGAAAATACAAATGTAATTATGCAGTTAATACAAAAAGAGCAGTGGTTTTAGAAGGCTGACTCTAACAGAACATTTTATACGTTATGTTTTTAAAAATACAAATGAAATCATGCAATTAACACAAAAAAGCTTTTATTTTCGAATGTCTGAAAGCAAATATCTAGCGGACTCACAAATCTATCGAATAAATAAATTTTCGAGGGTTGCAAAGCTGGCTGTCACGAGTCTCATTAGGCACTTTTTTTAGGCAGTATTTTTCTTCCGATAGTGACTTCTAGTTACATACCTTATAAAATTACGTTTGTCTTTTGAAACGTTGTCTGCGCAAATATTTGCCTTCTTCCACTGTTCGTTCATCTGGTCTGATAACTTATTTGAATATTCAATATAAGTACGCTTAGCTTCTGCAGAAAAAACATATTCTTTACCATTGCCTTTGTGAATGTCATAAATTGTCCGATATATGCCTAGTTAAAAATAGAAGAAATTATTACATTATATTATGGGAAAGTATTATATATGCCAATTTATATTATGCATTAGTATTATGTATTGCCGACTTGCATTATATGCTTAATATATAACTCCAAGTCTCCAACATATTTATGTATCAAGTAAACGGTGACTTTATAGTCGTTAAGGCTAGTAGCAGTTTTCTGACATGTTAGTAATGGAAATTTGAGCAGAAAAATTAAACGACAAATTGTGCCAACATGCACAATCCTAAAACAATAATTAAAATGTTAGCAAACATCGTAGAAATACAAAACAATTCACAAACGTTGTTTACCATTTACCAACAGTTAAACTATTCAGTTAAACTATTCGGCCTGACACTATATGTACTATTGACACATAACTATGAAATTTCATTTGATACATATTTCACTCATCGCAAAATCGACTCGGAAGCTCGCTGCGAGTGCTTGCATCTAATTAAATTAAACTGTCAAGCATTGTGATTGGACGAACTAACTCGCAGCGAGCTTGCGAGTTAGTTTTTGCGATGAGTGGGTGAGAGCCTTTACTCGACGCCATCGGATAAATTGTCATACGTCGTGCAAGCAACAGAACTATAAACAACATAAATCTGTAAGATTATTGTCGTGAAAAACTAGCCTTGTTATCAAGGACGTCACACCGTCATATCTTGTTATCAATGGCGTCATTCCTGGCGTTCGAAAATTGATCTTCAAACCCCGCGGGACATTTAACAACGCGAATGTCGAAAACTGTTCTATCAAAGAGTTTGTTCTTTTGAACATGTACTATACCTGTAAAATCTTGTGTTTCATACTCATCCAATTTTTCACTCCATGTCTCTACCTCTTCCTCATGAAGGAGGTGTGGTTTTATAGAGCATATAAGTATGCGGTCTAAAAACCCATCCTGGATTCTGGCCAACGGTTTAAAGAGTTGGAGAAAGGGTCCTGGTTGAGTGAAACCCCCAAGTGCCAGCGCGCTTTCTGAAAGCACCTCGCGCCGCTCGCGCTTCTCCCCAGTCTCGTTGCCCCCTGTAGCGCTTGTCAAAGCCCATTCGCCGGTCCCGTCATACAGACGACAAAATAATTGTCGCTCTCCAGAGCCTTCCTGTTGTTTCTTTAAGATGAGCTCATAAAATGAACTCATCTCAGAATGCGCCAAGAGGGCTCTTCCCTCGTGGGCCACCAAATGCTGGAAAAGACCTTTTCTCGTGAAATCTTGCACAATTAACGATCTTGCAATCCCTACTAATTGTTTAATAGGATTTTCCACGGCAATCTCAAACGCTTGGGACTTGCCGGCACCCGGCTCACTCAGGCACACAGTAAAAAGGTTACAGGGCTCACTGTAACGATTGCGAATTTTTACTTTAGATTTAGGACCCAATAATGTTGATACCACCGAAATGGCTGCGACAAGTATGAATTCTGGACGAGTATTAACGCTGAAGGCCAGCGCTCTTAGCCACTCAACTACAGGCGGTGGGAAAGCCCGCAGTGGGAATTCAATCTCCCTGGCCTCGCCCACACTTTTTACAATCTGCTCCTGGGACACGCCATAACTGTTATTATAAATGGATTTCTTCGACGCCATGTGTCAATCTGTTAGAACGACATAAAAGGTGATTTAGAGTAGCAAACATGTAATTTTAACGGAATGACACATTTGGATATCAGGATCGTAAATATTATTCGATATTCTCTAACACTGATATTGAGACGTTTTCGCGACGACTTAACACTTGGCATGGATGACTTAAAGCCCATTTACACGATACGATTAGTTGTGTGCGATTTGTATCCTTACGTATGTGATTGAGTGAGCAAAGAAAAAGGTTTTAGACCCGCTATTGGTTGTTGAGTTGGGAAAGATGGCGTGGCACTAATATTGATACGTCAGGATACGAATCGCATGCAACTAATCGTGTCGTGTAAATGGGTCTTAACAGCGTTTTGGTTCTATTACAGAATCATCCTCAGAGACATGTAAATACTATTCAATTTACATGCCTCTGAGGATGATTCTGTAATAGAACAATAGGTTTGGCTTGTAGTGGGTTATAAAGGTTCGGTAAAAATTCCCCATTTGCCTCAGTCAAGTGTTGACAAAACAACTTGGCACAGTAACCAAAAAGAGTAAAGTGTTATTTATTGTACAGACTATTTTAACCCGTAACATGAAATGGAAGTGTGAACAACGAACGAACTAGACGCAGTAGCGTAGCCAGCCTGACGATTTGTCCCGCTATGCTAATATTTTGGTGGTCATTGACTGTGTAAACAATAAATTTCGAAAGACATAAATAATTATGATAATTCTAAATTTACATAGCGAGACAAAATTGTCAGGCTGGCTACGCTACTGACTAGACGTGCTAGTAAAATTTACTTCAAACTTAAAATGCACTAGTAAACAAATAACGACACAATATCCTTCCTTTTTAGAGCTGCTAACATGTTCTGTCGCGAATCATATCATATCATATCATATCATATCATATCATATCATATCATATCGTATCATATCGTATCATATCATATATCATATCATATATCGTATCATATCATATCATATCATATCATATATCATATCATATCATATATCATATCATATATATTATATCATACTATATTATGTACTGTACATGCTATTATCTTATAGTACTATACTATTATATTATAATATATTATATTTGGTGCTAAATTGCATTATGATTCCCCAAGACTCAAGGCCAGGGTTTCGTCTCGGAAAAATAAAAAAAATACACAAACCTTGAGGGCAACGGATATACTTCCTAAAAATACAATCGATGCGAATGAAACGAGCCAGAGGCTGTGCGCTGGACAAAGTCAGTTTGGATGATCGAGAACCAAACGAGGAAAGTGTAGTAATGTTAGATACAGAAAAATGCAGCTGTATATATACACATGTAGAGGACGCAATAACTGACGTCATATAAGAAGTATATTGTCTGGGTAATATTTTCTCACATTGGAGAGGCTCTAGCACTTTGCAATACATTTTCCGGTAGGAAAACGTAATCGGATAATGCTTATAGAGCCTAAAAGCCATAAGAGCCTTAAAAATACATATCATGACCATGATAAGAGCAGCATAGGATTATAACAAGCTCTTTTAAGATGTAAAGTTTCGTTATTCCCAACAGCTTTTCTTGCAATTTCCAACAACTATTACGTCTGTTAATCAGTTATTACTAAATCTGTTAGAATTTCAAAAGATTTATTAATAATATAATTGTAACAAAGGCTTATTAGCGTCGGCCTACATAGTAAAAACTTATCACTAAAATCTCTATAAAAGCTACATGCCGTAAATGTTCATTGTTCTGAAGCACAGCTAGGCTGCGCTTAATTTGCGCTTCTGTTACACGTGCTCAATTTTTAATGCAACTGGTTTCGCAACGCCGGCCTTAAAGCAGGTTATGTAAGAAAAATTCAGCAGAGGCGGACTTTGTTTTAAGCCGGTTTTCCACTAGGTGGAATTCTGCGCGCGGAGCGGAATTGTTCTGTATCTTTTCTAATTAGTTCCACCCAAGAAATCAAAAGCAAAGAAAAATTCTGCCTCGCTTGCAAAATTCCGTCTAATGTCGGATTCCCATTAGGCGGAATTTTGCGAGCGAAGGGGAATTTTTCTTTGTCTTGTGATATATCTCGGGTGAAACTACTCAGAAAAAGACAAAGAAAAATTCTTCTCCACGCGGAAAATTTCGCCTAATGGAAATCCGATATAATGGCAAACCGTTTTAGGTCGGACTCCCGCTAGGCGAAATCGTTTGTCTCTCAAGGTTGTAAACATAACTAGTCGAAATACTATTGAATTTGAACAAAAAAGATTCACTTCGTGAAAGATTTCGCCTAGTGGAAATCAGGCCATACTTAAGCTCTCTTAAATCCGGCGTTGCAAGACGAGTTGTATGAAAAATTGTATACGTGTAACAGGCAGTATTTCACGTAAAACCAATGACATGCAAGTGCTCATTGCATGTTATACAATTTTACACTAGTGTAACTAAGAAGCGACGTTGTCCATCGTTGGTAGTAAGTGGCGGGTGAAATGTTTTAGGAGAGTGCAACAGTTTAGATATCATATTTGATAATGGCCAACTTGGCTGATTACCTTCTCAATGGGACAAACAACTGCAATTCATTTTTCGTAATTGAACCTACTAATAAAGACGACCGAGGAAAAACTCCAAATTTAAACTGGCATAAAGGGTATAGCTTCATGAAATACACTGACACAAAGCTATTGCTGGGATTGACCAAGAAATGTCTCCGTGGTTAAAACGGTTAAAAATTATCAATTATAGAATAGAAATTGGACATTATGATACTTTAGGGGATGCATGCGTTTCACATTGTTATCGACCCTAAACGTCAGAAATTCTGATAGGCAACGGGCTACTGTCGATCTAAAAAGTTATTACAGGGGCTAAAGCAGTTACATTTATCAAGATCACCGAACAGACAACCAAAGGGGTGACACTTATTCTAAAAACTGACAATTAAAAGTGAATCAAATGTTTTAATAAAATAAAATGAAACAATTTGTCACATCATTGATATAGGCCTCATTTAGTGTATTATTCTGTACTTGTGTCTGACTTTGTTACAAAGTAACAGGAGTGGTAATAATGGATAAATACGAGTACAGGACTCCATAACTAGATACATGGAGAGAATGTCTTGAAGTATGAAATGTAAGACAGCGGTCGAAAATAACCCGTAAAGAACTAAGGGCAAATGTGCTTTGGCCTTAGGTCTTAAAAAATGGCCCCGGAATTCGTGGTTTGTGCAAAACATTGGACCAAGGCATGTGAAACTAATGTCTTTTTTCCATCATTCCATTGTTCAAAACAAGAAAGAAATTAACAGGCTAACGGTACATGCAACAATTTTCTACTAGTTCTAATATAGAATTGTCCAAATAACAACTTTTCACAATGCGTAGCTGTAGGATTGTTTCGGTGATATGTGTTCCGGTGTTAAACCAGAACTGAGTATACCCATAGGTTCATTTCCTCTCTTGCACTTTAACACCTTTCTTTAGAAATCATGATTACAACGCATAACTTGCGTCTGTGTGTTTCTTCAAGAATAAAATGGGTAAAGTGGGTGCCAAGGTTCATTTGCTTCTTTAGAAATTTTTGCAACAACGCCCATAGTATTTTTGTATGTTTGTAACACGATTACAAATAATAAAAATATCAATAATCATTATCACTGGATCGACCGATATTGTTTTTTGTAGCTAAATATTCTAGTCATTCTTTGCATACGTTCTCGCAGTTCCTTTGCGTGCAAGAAACAAGAGTAATTACTTATCTTGTTTTTAAGTTTACACTAACTGACGAGTATTTGGCACCGTGTTCTCAAATATCAGTATTTTCTATTTTATTTTTAGTCCCATTCTGGTTAATGATGCGATTCTGCTTTTCGATGTGAAAGTCACCAGATCTGGACCAGGGAATAAAAAATAATCATTTTTAAAAATATAAATATTTTTTGCGATGTTTGTAAAACGAACAAAGCTTGCTTATGCTATTTTTTTATATAAAATATTGTACTCCATCGATTTTCCGGTACTAATAAGCGTGACAATCTTAGATTACATAGCCATAGACTAACCGATTATTTGCGAGAATCGTAAATGTGACAATTGTAGCTAAACTCACATAACCATTAATACTCTCTGAATAAGTTTCGTATTTTTGGGATAACCAAACATTTTTCTCTAGATGAAACAACAGCTTTTACTAAACATCCCATCTGTTAATCGTACATTTTATATTGTTTTTCTTGTTGCGAAAAGTGCGACAGAACAGTATACACATTTGCGCCCATATGATTTGAAGATACATACCTGGTACAGAAAAAATAATATAATTAAAAATATATAACTGTACATTCTGCCCCAAAGCTACATTCACTTACTATATATTGGCCCCAGGTATGTAACGCCTTGAGAATTTCTTAAGCGAAAAAAAGCACACGACAAAATGTGTAATATACAACACAATGGGGGGGGGGATAGCTCGTAAAGAACTAAGCGCAAACGTGCTTCGGTCTTAAGTCTTTGGCCCCGGAATTTGTGGTGGGTGCAAAACAGTGGACCAAGGCATGTGAAATTAATCTCTTTTTCCCATCATTCTATTGTTCAAAACAAGAAAGAAATTAACAGGCTAACGGTACATGCAACAATTTTCTACTTTAGTTTTAGTATAGAATTGTCCAAATAACAACTTTTCACAATGCATAGCTGTAGGATTGTTTCGGTGATATGTGTTCCGGTGTTAAACCAGAACTGAGTATACCCATAGGTTCATTTCCTCTCTTGCACTTTAACACCTTTCTTTAGAAATCATGATTACAACGCATAACTTGCGTCTGTGTGTTTCTTCAAGAATAAAATGGGTAAAGTGGGTGCCAAGGTTCATTTGCTTCTTTAGAAATTTTTGCAACAACGCCCATAGTATTAAAGTTATACTTAGACGTCACAATCCCCATTCCTTTCAAATTTTTGAGATGATCGTAAAATTTGATCGAGTTTAGCTCTTTATGCACTGAATATAATGGCAAGGAAGAGAAATGGTTTTTCTATTTAACATTAGATTGTGTAGAGTAACCGTTCGTAGTATAATAAACTAGACCTAAAAACGACAAGATTCGATTCTCTTTGAAGCAAACGTATTAACATTGTTCAATAAATTTCCGGTCCCATATGATATAAAAGTTCTTAATGTACAACTGAACAAGAATATCTTTTCTGTCCTTGCGTCGACAAGTAATCATGTTTTCGATGATCCTGTTTAGCTGTGTACTATTTTTACGCATGCTGGCTAAGTCCAACGCCTATGACATTGACGGCTTTAACAGCAGATGTATTAGCCAAGCCTCGAATGAAGCAGATTTAAAGTACGCCGTAGAAAAAAATATGGACCCACCAGAAATAGTGCAAAATTGTTATCCTCGAGTTAATAACACATGGATAAACGACCCAAAAGCATACTGTGTATTACCATACGTTCTTTTTGATCCTTTATGCCAGCTTGGTGTGTCCGTACAGAAGAAAATAATTTGTCCCAAATGTAAAAGCAGCGAAAGTATGACCGGACATTTGTTGAATACGAAAACTTGGAAAAACGGAAAATCTCAAAGATTAAATCCACGCATTATTTTCGATTTAACCTCACCAGTTATGCTTGTGTACAAATTATATCGCTGCAGCGTTGGGCATCAGGAGATACCCGCAGTCGACAATGACGTTTTAGACCAATTTATTACCAATTCCGTCCCCTTTACACTAAGTCACAAGTCAGGTTTTACAAATAGATTCATCGACTATTTAGAAGAACTATTAGACGCTGGTCTAAGTACAAAGCAAGTATGTGAGGTCGTGCAAAATTGCTATAAGAAAGCTTACAATCAAAGAGCCCAACGATACTGTCACGATTATAGTACTGCGAAGTTTTGTGGCCATATTGGATCACATGAAAAAATGCATGATTTTCCGACCTGCGAGGACATAGACCTTCCGTTTCCAGGACAAATGCTTGTCCCTGGTGCTATTGTATCCAGGTTTAAATCACAAGAGACCTTATACCGAGAGTACTTTTCTGCAATCCCTGCGAAATGGATCAGTTGCGATCATACTTTTAAATCGGTGTCAAATATCGGCTACTTGCGAAAGAGTGATCGCAAGTGGGTAAAAATTTTTCAAAGTTTATTTTGCGTGCTAAATGAGAGAGGTACTGTAATACAATGGAGGTTCACAAAAGGCGAAGGCACATCGGAATTAGAGGGCCTTTTTGCTCAATTGTCACAGAGATGCCGACAAATGAAAATCGTTTTAGAAGGCATATTTCTTGACAATTGCTGCAAATGGGAGCATTTTTTACATAAACATTTTCCTGGTGTCCAGATAAAACTTGATATTTTCCACGCAGTTCAACGATTAGTGAGAAAATTGCCAAAGCGTTCCGGACTGTCAACGTCGATTGCAAAGGAATATGGATTGGTTTTTCGACAGCCTGGGGATATTGGAAAGTCAAGAACGTTGCCAACTCCAACTGCAGAAATAATTTTGAGAAATCTGGAGAAATTCACAGAGAAATGGAGTGATACCAAAGATAAATATGGTAGTAAGGTTTTAACAAATGACATTCTTAAAGAAATACGAAATATTAAAATCCATGTGCGTAAAGGATGTTTGTCAAACATTCCAAAAGGGTGTGGAACTAACAGAAACGAAAGACTACATAGAGACATGAAAAAAATTGTCGCTGTGAATCGAATTGGACTACCATTGCTTTACACAAAGATGTTTCGAATGTTATACAGAGCAGCTTTAGAAAATGAAAATGTACCATCTATTGATGAGCTAAAAATACAAAAGTTACAAGAGGATGAAATGACGAGTAGAATAAATGATAATAAAACTAATCACGTAGAAACGTTCGGTATAGATCAATGTTTAGATGGTATAAGTCAAAGAGATGAGCGTGAAGAAGTTCGTACACACAAGGGGCTTCACCAACTGTCACATTCCGACGTTCAAAAAATACTAGAGGATATTACTTTTATGAGCAGGAACATTGAAGAAGGCTGGTCATTAACCGAGCATGATTACGGTGTGAACATTGATAAAGAACAATGGGAGCTTTTGAATTTTTTGAAACAAGGATTGTCATTATGGGGATCAACTGAAGCTATCAAAAACATAGTGGGGACTAAAGGCAGTGGCGATCGACATTCGTATTTAATGAAACATAGTCAGCAGGCATTGACAAGATCTGAACAGGTGGGGGACTCTATAGAAATGGTTGACCATGAAATAGATTTAGTAGCAAACCAGTGGGGTTTTCACGTAGTCCAAGTTGAGGGGGACGGCAACTGCTTTTTTTCGTCGGTTTCATTCCAGATTTTGAAAATGTTAATGAGAGAAGACGTCCCAACCGAGACCAAAGAACACTTGTCTGCTTTGGGAATATCACCTAAAATGACAGTAACAGATCTAAATGTCCTTCTAAGGAACGCCTTGGTCGCAGAATGGACAGGCCCCTACATGGAACAGTACGAGCAATACCTAGTAAACGACGCCAATTTTTTAGAAGAAGCTAACGCATTTTTGACTTCGGGTTTCTTTGCTTCGAGCATTGGAGACGTGATGCCATTGGGACTATCAAACGTGTTACAGATGCCATTATTCATTCTTTCCACGCAAAACCTTGTACCATTTATTGAAATACACCCTCGCAATTCCACTGGAATAGGTGTAGCAATATTTTTGACTTACAACCATGCAGGTCCAGGTCACTACAATGCCTTAGCTGTAACACCAGAGACAGAGAACAATGACAAGGAACAACGGATGACCACTCTACGACAACAAGTGCACCAGGAAAAGAAGGTCGAAAACAGACATGCTTGTCGTTGTGGTGTAAACCAAGGACGAACTAAACACACCATTATTAAACGCAAATATAGTAGTAGGTGTAGATGTATAGCACTATATGGCACCTGCACAGATAAATGTAGATGTAAGAGTAGTTGTCTGAATGAAGGTGCATGCAGAGATACACCGCCTACCACAGCAAAAACAAAAAGACAATCGACAAAAAGAAAACCACAGCCATTAAAGTCTTCGCCATTTAAAACATCTCGGATTTTTTACGAGGAACGCACAAATCACGAAATCGATGAAGTTGCCAATCAACTTGAATTATTGGTTATAGCTGTAATACTTAAGACAATTCAGAACAAAAACATTCAAATTCTCGAAAAGAATGACTACAGTGAATCCGTCTGGGTCACATTTAACAAAATAGTCGATATAGTGTTAGAGAATGAACTTTTGTGCATTCTCCCTATTTTCAAAAAATCAATCGACCAAATAAGGAAATCTTTAAAAAAACTAAAAAAACTCACACTAGCATAGAACATGAACATTTAATAAATTAGAAAATGTAATATACACAGCTGTACTCAATAAAACGTATATCTTTCAAAAACTCGACTGTATTAAATTTATGCCGCGCATAACCATCTTGTTTCCCGAACGTTAGACAACCGATCGCTTCTCT
>JAOBAZ010140214.1:0-10927 GCA_026546875.1 Pteroeides caledonicum | reverse complement strand
AGTCGGCCTTCTGTTTATTCCTTATTCTGTGTACAAAACTAAAAAATGTAAAACAGTTAGAACTGGTTCTAGAAAAAACATTTTATACGCCAATTAGAAGTTGAAAAGTAATCTCCTCCGGTTTACATACGTACAATCATTTACGTAAACATACATCATAATTGAGCATTTATTAAAATTAGATCAATCGTTTTGCCAAACAATAAAAAAGTTGCGTATCTATATGATTACTGGAAATAAAAAATCGTTTCATTCAATTTACTGTTCAAATAATTTATTTATGCCTGGATGTTTTTCCCATAGGTACCATCGGGGGGTCTGTAAAGCCGAGGTAAGGCCATGACTTGCCAATAGTTGAAAGCATAGCGTCGAATTCCAGCGTTTTTAAAACAATTTTCACGTCGTGTTCCTCCGCTAAATATAACAAATAAAATATATTTTAATAACTTAAAAGGGGGATTTCAACCTTTTTATATGGAGAGCCTGAAATCGATTATCGGAAGCCGCAAAAAATCATAATCACCACGCTCAGCCACATACCACAAAAATGGATAGTCATACATAGATATACAGTGTAATCATAACGGATTATCTGAATTTTTGTATTGATGGCTCGAGGTTAATTACACTCAAATAAGTTACCAAGGCAAAGCAATTACCTTAGAAAGTAAAAATATGTACGTTTATGCTGTTTAAGAGCTCTTAAGTTAGAATAAAACACATTTGGAAGAATAATATCGCAAAAGTAAAACTCAAGATATGAGTCCAAGTGCGACAAAATTCGAAATGCAATATTTCGGTTTTGTTTCAAAGTTATCAATCAGACGTGGTGTGAATACTTATTGTAATAAATAAGGATTTCATATGTGAAATGATCAGTTTACATTGGAAATTTTCACACGTATGGCTAGAAATTCGGGACAGTATGGCCGATTTTTGCAATTTTATCATATTGTGAAAAAATCCAACATGGCGTATTTTAAGGCAAAGAATGTCGAAAAAACACAGAGATTTCCACAGAGTAATTCCTTTTTGAAATTGTCAAGTTTGCTACATATTGTCACTTTTCATAAGGTTTTGTATATCATTACTGTAGGTTCAAAATATTGTCTGGGGAAGTACATTGCGTGTACTATTTTAAAAAATATATTATCGAATATCTATCTTAGAGCGCTTGACAAACATTTTTAGATCAACGCACCTAACCAAGTGGTGGTATATACTGAAATATTTTTAAAAATTCGTATTTTTCATTGTGAATGCCTTAAAATCCGCGATAATGGATTTTGTCAAAATATAACAAAATTGGAAAAAAGCCAGCCATACTGTGCCGAATTTCTAGTCATGTAAAATGAGAATTTTACATGAGAAATGGGCTTTTAATATTTGTAGACTATACTCATAAAGACAACCGATTTATCAACTGACCTTTTTCAAACAACAATAATTCAATCACTTTTCTGACCCCCTTCTTCGCGCGTTTTTTACTCGTGTCCGTTGCATCACGCACATCATCACGTGATCACAATTACAACACCCCCCTGACTAATAAATCAATCATTAACTAAAACAACTTAAACAAGGGTTATTAATTAACAAGTGTTCTTAAGAGTTTTTATGTTTGACAACTGCCAACGGAATAGATTCGTCCATCACTTGCGTAAACTTGACAGTACTTTGCTGACTTTCATCCTCATGTCGTACCTCCAATGGGTAGAGTTTCTCAATGAGTCGTCTGAGATAGATAATCTTCATAGAAGAGTCTAGGGTTCCCACTTCTGCCGAACGAACAAGTCATTTCTTGGATATAACTTCCTCACCTTTCCCATTCGCCACCGTAATTTTGGCGTGGTATCTTGATGAATATGGACTATCACCAACATCAATCACTCGTTGCGGCTGCTTTACCTTCAATTTCTGATACTCTCGGATCCCGGTCAAATACTCTTTCTTCCAACGTCCACGAAAATAACGCGCTCTCTTTCCCGGGGACTTTACTGTACTTGCCATTGCTTAATCGTTCCATGTTGTGAGCTGTTCTATGAGCCGACGGCCGATAACGAGGCAGGATGGCGTTAATGGAGACTCTGTCAACTCTTCGTAGACATAAGTTAAAGGTCTGGAGTTAAGAACTCCTTCAATCTCGATCAAGATTGTTTCTAGTTCCTCATACGTCAATCTCGCGTTACCAGTTACCTTCTTCAGATTCTTCTTTACAAGCTTAAAGCAAATTTTAAAAAAACCTCCCCACCAACTTGCCCTTGGGGCGTTAAACTTCCAGGAAATATTTCTTTGTAGACAAAGATTCTTGAGCTTGCTGTCACGAAATGTCCTTCCATTATCGGATACGACTAATGAGAGGATTCCTCTTCTTCCCATAAATCTCTTGAAGGATCGTATAAACGAATCCGCAGACAAATCAGGAACGAGTTCAAGATATGAATAGCTCTAGAACTGGTGCATGTGAATAAGGCAATATAACACTTGTGCACTTTTTGCTTCTCATAAACTGACTTTGGTAAGGCCTTCCAGTTGTCTTCTTACAAATGAAACATCGTGTTATGAAGCTCTTGACCACTTGACGACCACGTACAATCCAATAATTCGCTCGTAGCCCGTCAGTCTTTCCCGAAGGCCGTTACCTTTGACAATCTCGCTGTATCAACAGTCTTGTAAAATGATGTGTTCGTAGAAGTAGAACTGTAAACTTTGTTGCATAAGAAAACAAGGAATTTTGGATTCTTCCCTTACAACGCAGAACACCTTTTTCATCCGTAAAAACACCCAACGATTCCAACGCTTGCTTTCTTTCATGTAATTGAGATTGTACTTCCTTTTACCACAGGATTTCTGAAGCTTTCGTTTCTTGTAGTGTGACATCTTCGCCCTTGGACTCGGTATCATTTTGCTTTCATACGATCCTGGTAAACTTAAGAACAAGCGCAGTGACTGAATCTTTCACACTTTCTAATGTTCCCAATGATGAGTGGTAGCCAGGGTGTTTGTGCACGTTGAATTCTTTTCTTCATGCTTGACGTCTTCAGATGTGGATAAATCTGTTGTCGGAGCAAAATCAGTTGGCCAGCACTCTTTTCTTTCTTTCAGAAACGACGGACCCTTCCACCACAACGGACTTGATGCTAACATCAAACTCTTGGCTCCTTTCGAAGCTATGTCGCTAGAATTTTCCTGGGTAGGGCAATATCGCTAACAATCTCTGCAGTATAAGCTCCAAATGGACGATACTCGGTTCTGAACAAACTGCTTGTAATTCTTACCTCTTCCTCTGATCCACCATAGAGTTACTTGCGAGTCAATCCAACATATAACTACGTCGATTTTTACAACGCCGTCCAACGAGTCATCGTCAGACTTCATTAACCTAGCTAGCGTTAATGCAGCTAGCAATTCAAGGCGTGGAATTGCCTGTCGTTTTGCTGGTGCGACACGAGTCTTCGATGCCAATAGTTGGGTAGTTACGGCTCCAGTGGTGTCTTCTACTCGAATGTACAGATTTGCTATATATACGATGTTGCTTGCATCGGCAAACCCATGCAATTGTATGGATCTTTCTTGCCCCACGTTGACATCTTTCAAAACGCAACGGGGTATCTCGATTGCTGATGTCTTTTCCATGTCTTCAATGACATATTTCCACTTGTTGACATGTTGCTCACCTAATAGGGTATCCTAGCCAACATACGCAATGCATAATTCTTGGAATAGGCACTTTAGTGGTACTAGGATTGGTGACAGCAGACCCAGAGGATCATAAAATGCAAAAAGTGCAGTTGTACCTAGAATCAGCCTTTTGGTCACCCGATCATTTTCGGCTAGCTTTACTAACTCTGAGAATTGAACTTTAGGGTGTCAGCTCTCTTGTCCCATATTGTACCCATGACTTTCATCTCATGATCATTGCACACGACATTGTTGAACATGGTTTGGGAGTATCCTTCATCTTCTTCAGCAATTTTGGCTGGGTCTGCACTTTCAGTCCATGGTACTTCATCATTCGCTGGCAGTAGATGCATTTCTTGTACAGCTATTTCTTGGTGTAGCTCGGGGCTGTTGGTTGACCATTTTCTCGTGTTAAATCCACCTTCTTTAAAGCATCTCTTGAGTCTCTGATACAAGTAAAACGACTCTGGGACAGTATCTCGACCCGCATAGTCATCAACATACAAGGATCTTGTAACATCTTTAACAAACTGTGGATCTGCTGGTTGATACTTGGATAGATGAGTTCTCAGGAAAAAATTTAGAATAAAGGGAGAGCATACTAGACCAAAAACCAGGCGACTGAATCTCAAGATTTCTTTTGGTGATTCAGGTTGTAGAACATCGATTCAAAGGAATCTCAACAGATCTCTTTGTTCAGGAACTACCTTTTTATTCAAGAAGGCTTTTTCTAGCTCGCCAACCAATACTATACTTTGCAGGCAAAGGCACAAAAGGATATCAAATATCATTGGGATTAGAGAAAGACCAGGTAGCAGACACTCATTCAGACTTGCTTCTTGTCTATATCTTGAGCTCGCATCATACACCACTCTAAGCTTGGTAGGGCTCTTATCTGTGTGGAATATAGTGCACAGTACCTGGGATGCTGGTTCCATCTTTCTTCAATTCTTCAACTACACCAGGAATCAACTGTTCCTTGATCACCTTATCATATTGTTGAAGGACTTCAGGTGATGATTTTATTCTTCTTATTAACGACACAAGTCTTCTATGATATGGTGTAGTTGTCTGGGATGACAGGATGATCTTGCTTGAAAGGTAGGGATAGATAAGAAAGATAGTCTTCTTATATTCTTCATACATATCAGTTTCGCCTTCCCAGGGTATCAAAGTCTCATAATCTTTCCTGAGCTTTCTTTATATCCTGAGTTGAGTTAGGTGTGTCGCTGTCTACTTTGAATTCTTCAACTAAACATAGCTGGGTTGTTAACTCATCTTCCAAGACAATCAATAGGGCCACTGAAAACATATCCCAGACGGGTTGCTACTGCTACAGGACCATCACCCGACTCCCCCCGTATCACCTTTTCTTGCATAAAATACCAATATCCACCTCTGAATTGTCATTAAACACTGTCTCACGAGAGGGGTCATCGGCCAAATTCAGATCTTTTAAATGAGAAAAGTTCTGCTGTGCAAAGTCTATTGACTGGCCAGATAATGGACTGCAAATCAGATCTACCTCATAAGCCTTGATGTACACTTTCATGATGTCAACACATTCCACGGCAAGCTGCACGACATCACACTTCATTACAGAAGGTTGTTCATTGCCAAATGTTTTAATCATGACTGTTTCAGAACCAATTGGTTGAAGATTTAACTTGTGTCGTAAGCGAGACGAGATGTATGATTTCTGGGAGCATGAGTCAAATAAGATTCTGGTTTGGCATGGAAATATCTCATACGCAGCAGGGGCAGATACACTAGCCTTAACCGTTTGCAGTAGAACAGGTTGATTGTTTACATTAGTAGCACAAAATATTGATCTTGTACTTACAGTTTCCATTTGTTGTGACTGGGTTTGTACCTTCGGCTTTACGGTTTGATTTTCTCGGGCGCTACAAATGGACGTGTGGTGTCTACATCCACAGCGCGAGCAGTTACGTTGAGATCCACAATTTCGACTTATATGGCCACTTTGTAAACAAACAAAACACTTGTCTTTATTGAGAAGAATATTCCTTCGTGCACTTGGCTCTGTGACATTCAGGCTACGAACGGTCGATTCTGTTTTGTCCTACAAAAAGCGTAGCTTTTTTAGATCTTCTTCGTCGTCGACCATAGGTAGTTGCATTAATATTTCCATATGTTTCGATATGATCACTTCTTTGTTGCCAAAGCGCTCTCGAGAAGCGCGATTGCTTCCTTGTAATTGGCGTTGGTTAATGACATACACGCATGCTCGCAGATCCTTCCATTAAGGATTTTAAATGCTGAAATTTCACCACATCATCTAACTCATCGTTGTCGTGAACTGCAAAGCAGAACTATCCCAGAAAGCTATCCACATCGTTGGATCACCATTAAAATGCGGCAATGTTAGTTTAGGAAGCTTTGACGTTTTTGATTTGACAGGACCTGTTGATTGTTATAATTGAGTTGTATTGTTGACAATGTGCGAATTATTCTCACCTTCAGACTGTTCGCCTTGTCCTGTTGATTTGCAAATTCCGGGTAATTGGAAATTGGTGAGATGCGAAGTAATAGAGCAGACTACCTCTTGTAACGCGGCGTCAAAATCACTTTTTTCCAAAATTTCCTTTTCGACGGCGTCGGCTTCGAGAAGATCTGCTATTAGACTATCTAACGCTACAATTTTCTTCTGTTGTTTTTCGAGCGCTATCATGAATGATTCCAATTTTGAGCGATTTTCGTCGATGTCGGCTTGTTACAAGCCTTCTAGACTGCCGATTACCCTCTACACGAAGGTTCGATGACCATTTCTTGTTAAGATTTTCTTCTTCAGTTCTGACATTGTTCAGGTAGAGTTTCAGTTAGCTGACCATGCATGGATGATAATTACATAACTATATCACGATTGACCAATTTCGGACAAGTTTCAACTCCTTCCCGGGAGTCGGCACCAAATTTTATATTTGTAGACTATACTCATAAACGACAATAATTTTATCAACTAACCTTATTCAAACGACAATAATTCAATCACCATTCTGATCCCCTTCTTTCCTCGTGTGCGTTACGTCACGCATATGATCACGTGATCACCATTACAACAGGGCTGTTCCCATGTTAATTGACTTCATATGGGAATGTTTCACATGTAAAAGGTTGTTTTCACATGTGCACTTGTTTTGTTTCTTACGTGGAATCTTAATTTCACACGGGAAGCTGTTCGTTTCACATGTGGAATACATTAATTCACACGCGAAGCATTTATTTCACATGTGGAACGAAATATGAATCATATGTAAAACTTCCGACGGGAAACAAAGCAAATATTTTTCAGCTATAATAGTACCCAATTGGTAAAGGTTATTTGATTGTTATTTCACATTTACATTAAGTACTTTAAATATCTTAACAAACCTGCGCATTGCATCAAGAGCGTGAATAAATCTTTCTGGTTGCAAGTTGTGTTTTCGTTTTAATATAGAACATTGCTCCAACGTTACAGCCATTGACGTTCTATCTTTCGCACTTTTACAACTTGTAAATCGAATACCATTCATGCGCCAACAAACCTGCAAAATAAAAAGTGCGTATATTTAAGGATATTGTATGGACCTCACAAAAGTACAACAGTATTCAAGAAAAATTACACGCTTCAACCGCTCTACGTGAAGATGACAATATTCAAAACCACATGGATCATGTCAATACATGTTGCTGTCAAGTCAACATCAATACTAGGTTATATTTTTATGTTATTGGAAATAGTACTATAATCACAAATTCAGCCCCCAAATAAAGTGACTTAAACGCCAAGCCAGTGAATAAGTAAAATTTAAACTGGTCAGATTTTACCCGTTTTTGCGGGCTAATAAAGGCTTGACTTGTGAGTAGGGCGGGTTTCGCAGTATTTCCTTGGAAACGTCGGAGTATTTTTCAAAACAAAAAAATTCATCTAATGGCCAAAAATATTTTGTTCTTAATGTTCTAAGGGAGCCTCTTCATTTTTTTGGACTCTGAATTTGAAACGACACCTGTTTTTACTATTTTTGTAATGCGAGGTGATGTTTATTGGTTGAATCTAAGCACAATTGTCATTGCGTACACCCGTCAATAATGATAAACACAGTTATACTAAACAATATATATCACATATTATCTTTCGATAAACGATATATATGACATAATATCTTTCATGCTAGCCACACAGTGTTTCACTTCTGAGTTGTTTAAACCGATAGGCTAAAATTTACTTTGGTTAATAATGTTGTTTTCCTTTATCTATTCGCCTTTTAACGATTTACGACACGGCGAGGACAGACTCGACGAACTCTCGAAAAACTATACAGTAACTTATTTTCCAGATTCTCGTTCGAATGGTTCGTTGTTGAGAATTTCAGTTCGTTTGCGAGATGAAGTACATGATGATTACTTTACACCGCATAAAGTTGTAAGGAAATTAAATATCTCCACATACTACAGTACTAATAAACAATAAAACATACACACAAAATATTATCATCATGGTATTACAATACTGCAGTGGACGGTAAACCCACTTTGCAAAACCTCATATTCATGCCCTTTCAGAGTAAAATCGTCTGGCGTTAGAGAGAGAGTAAAATCGTCTGGCGTAAGACAGAGTAAAATGGTCTGGCGTTAAACAGAGTAAAATCCTCTGGCGTTAAACAGAGTAAAATCCTCTGGCGTTAGAGAAAGTAAAATCGTCTCCCGTTGGACAAAGTAAAATCGTCTGGCGTTAGACAGAGTAAAATCGTTTCGCGTTCGGCAAAGTAAAACCGTATGACGTTAGACAGAGGAAAGGTTAAGGTCATTGTTCCCTTGCAATTTTATAACCTCTAGCTTTGTGCTTTCCAGTCCCTAAATACTAGTGCAGTCGCCTAGGTCCTAAAATTGTCAAAATCGTGACAAGGTTGAGAAAAGCACAAGCTGATGAGGTATTAACTTTAATTTCTTCTACTACGAAACATTCTTAAAGTAATTTGTTAAAATATAAAATTGGAGCATTGCATCACTAATTTCAACATTAAATCATAAAAAGGCTTCTACTGATATGAATCTAGAAATCTTAACCGACTGTAGTCAATAGTCTTCGTTAAACACACATACAAAGCTAAGTTATCATCATTCAGTAACAGTTTATCCTACCGGTGATCCCGCCTGGGTTAAATTTTTTTTAGTTCCCTTCTAAATATATCGTCAGATTAAATGCGTAAATTTGCGAAGGGAATCCACATATAATGCGACCTGGTAACGCTTGAAAAATTAAGCGACTGGACTATACTATGACGGTACTGCCGCCTGTAATATTACTCACCGCAGGGTTTATCTATACATATTTAAATTATCTACGAGTTGAAAGATTGCAAAAAGACTAAAAACATTCAACAGAATAAAAAAATTACCTCCTGGGCAAGAAAAAGGATGTCTACATTCTTATTCTTCTTGCTTACAACATTTGTTTTAAGGTGTTCAACAAGACCATCAAGAGGAGGCTCCCTAGGTGTGACATGCTCAGCTAAATAAGAAAAAAAATCTCAGAAATCTCGACGATGTAAATAAACAAAATCAGCAGAATACAAGTGTCGTTTTCTCTAGTAAAAGGTTCATTTGATTTAGCCAATATACAAGAAAACTTTCGAGACTTCTACAGTACCAGGGCAAATGTTCTCGATGGCATCACCAAACAATGTTCATTGTGGCAGAGCATTAATGTTAATTTAATTTTGCGCTTATTCCTATACAAAAATTAAAGCGCGACTGGTCGCAACAAAATGTTGAAATTTTGGCCAAGCCAGGCATTTTTGGCTAAGCACTTTGCGTAATGTAATAAGAACAGGACGTTAGTGGCTCACCAACCTCGTAACCAGGGTCTAATATTCCGTGCTAACGCCCAAGTCTATTCCACTTGGGCGTTAGCGCGGAATATTCGACCCTGGGTACGAGGTTGGTGGCTCACATGCTTCATGCTGATTGGGCGAGGAGATTGCTGGAAGCGGTTCATAGGCGTCGTGGCTTATATACGACGACGACGACCACCAAAAAAACAAAGCGAATTTAAGGCTTGCGGTTGCTGAGGCAGCATCGCAAGCAAAAGTTGAAACAAAAACCGGCAATGTTTCAATTTTATTCCAAAATCACCATTAGACCAAGTGCTTACAGTAACTTACTCTGATGAAAATTTTATAGTTTCACAGCTTTGTTGGGAATTTGTTTTGTTGTATACGTTTTTTTTTTGAAATGGCCATGTATTACAGTTTAGCTAAACACCTGAACAATTAGTTTGTTTCTAAATGATCGTCTTTGTTTACAGTGGAAGTCGAGTGTGTAATGCTAACGAACGCTTTGTTCTCAGTTTGACTTGGCGAAATTGAACAATATGATATACCACTTGCATATATCTAACAACTTTCTGGTTTGTTATGGTGTTAAGCAATCGGGACGACCACGGGTGGAAAACGCACTAACGATGGGAACGCACATTGTTCTATAGCAGAGGCACGACAGTAAACGAGCGAGAATTTATTATATGAAAAGTGACATTTTCAAGTTTTTGGCCGTGTGAAAACTCGTTTCGCAATCGCTTTTAGCCAATTAAAAACGCGAAAAAATTTTCTCACACGTGCGAAAAACGTTTCGGCCAATCATTAGACTATTTGTACATTACACGACAGAAGAGAAAAGTACTGGGATTTTATCCACAGTACAGTGTTTTCCTCCACGACCTTGGCCGGTTTACTAGTGATAGAGAGCTTCAGATTAGCGAACGAGTACGACTACAAGTACGAGCTTACCGAGGGAAGACTGAGGACTAGTTACAGTTGCTCGTACTCGTTTCCGCCGAAAACGTGAACGTTCAGAACTTTTGTGTACGACGACGAACATCTGTCTACGTTGAAATAAGCAAAACATCTCATGAAAATACGTTCACAAACTACACAGTTGGATGTATATGAGTCATTTATCCTGTTTTCTCATTGTAACAGCAGGCGTATTTCATATTTCTTACCTCAATACGAAGTAAGAGTTAACTCGTTTCGACTACGAAATTTTAGCAAAATCTTGTTGTCAACAACTGGCGAGAACGACTTTTTCGCGCCAAAAGTACAGCTTTGGTTACGCCACCGAAAGTAAACATACCATTGTCGTACTTGTAGTCGTACTCGTTACCTAATCTGAAGCCCTCTAATACCGACGCTCTAACCACTGAGCTACACGGTCAAGACAGAGAAAACCGAACAAGTATATC
>JAOBAZ010140103.1:0-10933 GCA_026546875.1 Pteroeides caledonicum | reverse complement strand
CACACCACTTCCGTGAATATTCAAGATGGCGGACGTTATCCAATTTTACCAAATTTATAAGTGAAATATCTCGAAAAGAAAGATAGAACAAATCTGTAAAATAAGTTATTAAATAGTTTCAAGAGTTCTTTCATTTGGGACGATAAAAAAATATATTGCCATTTCCCTTTAAGTGCAGCATCTCCTTTTCAGTTCTTAAATCCTTGCAGAAATTGCCATTCCTTCAAAAACATGGTACCTTCTTGAACTTTAATTCAATTCCTTTCTTTTCCTCCCACCCTTTGCTTGCCATCTTCACCTTTTCAGCCATCTTCCTTAGAGATTAATGGACTTCACCCCTGATTTTTCTATCATTACTGATGGTAATAGACATTATCATTATCATAAAGGAATAGACATTTCAACAAGGTCAACATAATCACATTCTGGTAAATGTGCATTTTGGCATCAATCTTCAACTGTATCCTCTTTAGTTGTTTGTTTCTTTGAATTTAGAATAGCCATATACTGCCATAATATGAGAAGCGGAGATGGAATATCCACTGCAAAAACAGGCTGTTTGGAATGGGCTTTGGTTACATATGCTAATGATGGTGTTTCAATGCATAATTTCTATTCCAACATAGATTTTATTAAGGGAATATGAGACATTTTTTAGACCTAACAGTATCTTATAGACCGGACAACTAATACACGCACAACATTACATATTGTACGGTACCAATCCAAGACAAAGTAGTTTGATTTGAATATTCGCGCTATTTTTGCAACTTTCGCATAATTGCGAGGCCTCCTTTACCTTCTACTGTTTACCAGCGGTTATCAGCACAAATGTTTACAAAACCGTACGAAGGAAATTTGGGAGAATTTGACAGTTTTGTCTCCAATGGGGGATCTTCAGTGTTGAGAACCACAACCTTAGTTTGTTCAATAAATAGGCTACTTTGAAATGGTCTACAAGCTTAGCGGCTTCCAAATGAACGAAAAAATACCGTTTCAACGTCGTACAAGAAATATGGACGTGGACAATTGGTCTCACTCCTCCTTGAAGAAGACCACAAAGAGTTGAACATAGCTACCTGAGGGAATTTCGCCAATTTTGAAGTAGTTTATATTATCCGAAAATGGTGCTAAATGGACTGACTTGTGCCGGTTGATTACAAATCGTGAGATTCAAAAGGCTTCCAACATAACATTATTGAGGTATTTCATAGATTTTATAAGCAAGTTGAATATTCCTCACTCAAGTTAGGAATATTCAAACGAGTGTGCATGGATTTTGTATTTCTGCAATATTAAAGCTACATATCTCCGCCATTTTGGATTCGTGAAATTTGTCAGTTTTGCACATGTTACGACTAGGCCAGCGGCCATATTGTCCTACATTTCTGGCCATGCCCTTGTGCGGCGAACCACTTCAACTTCAGGGTAACGAGTGCGGCGATCGATAGCGACAAGTAACAAGTCTATTGTCGGTAACGGTCCGAGAAAATTGACATAAACAACATCCCACGGATGTTTTGGAATTGTCATCAGTTGAATCGGAGCAGATTTGTTTGGCTGTCCCACAGACTGGCAGGCGAGACATGTTTTTACAGCTTTTTTCAACTAAAGCATCGATTTTGGGAAACCACACTTTCTCACGTAAGAGTTTTTTTTGTTTTTACGAGCCCTTCGTTTGCTACACTTATAACTTTCGGGCGCAAAAAAGGTATGACAAGTCGATTGTCTCGAAGGATAACATCGGCGTCCGGTGTTAACGAGTATTCATGTTTAATTTTCTGAAATGTCGATTTCAGAAGAAAAATTGGTTGTGTTGTGTTCCAGTCGGTAGTCTGTAAAAGTTCAATTAATTTCTGTAATGTTTGTAACATCAAGCGCCATGGGGATGGCATTGGTTGCTATGAAACAGAGATGTTCGTCGGATAAGTTCGCGTTTGGCTGAATGTCGTAGTGGAGACATTTTGGCGGATGTCTGGACAGGTAATCGGATGGATTTCGTGGCCCTGGTCGATATTTCACGCGAAAGGTATAGTCTTGTAATCGCAAGCACCATCGTTCTAGTCTAGCGGAAGGGCGTTATTCAGGATTTTGATATATCGCTTCGAGCGGTTTATAATCAGTGATTAGTGTGAACTCATGTCCGTGTAAATATAAGTGAAAATGCTCAATTCCATATACTATAGCAAGTGATTCTCTTTTGGTTTGAGAATAGGGACTGTCAGTGTCCGTTAGAGAGCGACTCGCATAAGCGATCACCTTCGTATCTTCTTGATCAGGCGTAGTTTCAGTTAAAATAGCACCAAGTCCGAAAGGAGAAACATCGACACCTGGTTCTGTATTCTTAGAGCTGTCAAAATATGCCATGATCGTATCTGTAGTTAATAAGTGTTTTAAGCTGTTCAAAACTTGTGTTGTTGTTGGGCCCCCACAGCCACTTGACATCATTGTGTGTAGGCAAATGAAGTGGAGCTGAGATAGAGGCTATTTTTGGAATAAAACGACCACAATATTGAACCATGCCTAGGAAAGAACGTACATCGGAGGCATTTTTAGTTACGGGAGTATCTTTGATAGCCTTTACTTTGGTCAAACTAGGTGAAATGCTTTCTGTGGAAAAGACAGCAAAAAAAAACTCGAATTGTGTCTTGTCAAAATGGCAGTTAGTTGCATTTCAAGTTGAATTTCAAGTTGCGGCGCTGAGCGACTTGTAGAATGCGTTCTATGGTTTGGTCGTGTTCATGTTGTGTTTTGCCAAAAATGATGAGATCATCGCTTATATTTCGACAACCGGGGATACCATTAAGAACGCCTTCAATCGTAAGTTGAAAGATTTCATTTGCGCCACTCGTGCCAAAACTCAAATGTTTGCACTGAAATAGTCCTTTAAGTGTTGTGAAAGTTGTTATATATTTTGATTCTTCGTCAAGCTCTAACTGGTGGTACGCGGATGATAAATCTTACTGGTGATAAAAACTTACTGAAATGTTTGGCTCCATTTAAATCGTGAATCAGGTCATCGATCTTAGGTTGAGGATGTCGTTCTCGTAGAATGGCGGTGTTTGGTAGACGCATATTAATACACAGCCTGATCCGCTCAGGGTTGTTTGGCTTAAGGAATGCTACGATTGGGCTCAATTATATCCTCTTTCTGTAATCGGTTAAGGTCGTCTTCTACCTTCTTGCGAACTGCGAATGGAATTCGTCGCGTAGGTTGTATCACAGGCTTGACTTGTTTGGTAATGTGTAGATGGAGTTGAACATCGGTTAGCCAAATCCGTGAAAAACTGTATCGTATTTGCTGATAATAGATTTTAATCGCGGCGGGACTTTCGTTTGTGGAGCTTGCTTGGCCATGACGCGTTGCTCATTGACTTTGTTGACTTTCATCGTGACAAAGTTCAAATCAATAGATGTTTCGCCGCTTAGAAGGCATCCTGTTGTCTCTTTACGACTACGATGGTTGTATTGCTGATTCTTTTTTGCGATTCGAGTACAGTAATTTAATTTTTCCCAGCACCGTTTTGCTGCCAAATGCAAATAAGCGTTTTCTCGATTTTTGGAGAACAATATTTGGATTGTTTTTCTTGAGAGCCTGAAAAGTGATTTCGTCGATAATATTAACTGTGGATCCACTATCAATTTGACAACAAATGGTTGAATTGCCAAGCTTCAGGCTGGAATGACCGTTGGGGTTGTTTATTCGCTCGTATGTTATCTTTAACTTTGTAATTGTGAAGGCATTTTTGTTGGTGGCGGTGTTTTCAGTACTGTCATTATCAGAACTAGAACGTTGAGAGGGAATATCATTCCATATTGCGTGGCTGAAGTCAGTCGATTTCCGCTTGGGTTCTCGGAAGTTGCCTGGCAAAGTTTTCGAACAGTTTTTACATCGCTGGCCCTCGGCCGGGCATCTGCCGCGGATATGGCCATGGGTCTCCACAAGGAAAACAGCGTTGCAACTTTACTGTACCCAATGTCTCGGGTTTCTTTTTGATATTTTGAGACATCTTGCCCTTGCGGGTACGTGAATCAAAGCTTTGCTGTCCGCGAAACTGGATCGTATGTATATTGTCCTGGTCTGTATCGGTAGTAGACGGGTTGGGTAGACTATGGATGCCGGCTTCGATGCCTTTCGCTTGCTTTTCAGTTTCATGGAGCGTTCTCGCGTATTCTAAATATTGTGCCAATGTGAGAGTGAGCGAACGGAATGAATGTCGTCGTACCTTCTTATCCAGTGTTCCCTATCTGAGCTTTGATTTCCTTTTCTTTATTGTCGCCAAACTGGCAGTACTTTGAAGCTATTTGTGAACGGGTGTGAAATTCGTCCACGGTCTCATGTGATTCTTGTTTGAGATTACGAAATTTGAAGAGTTCAAAGGAGACATTCTTTTTCGGCGTGAAATAAAGAGTTAAGGCATCTCAAGCTTTCGCGTAGTCCTTGTCATCACCTTTATCTGGAAAGGTGTCGAAAAGATCATTTACTTCTTCTCCAGAATAATGAAGAAGGGAGAACACGTTTGCGGCTTGTGTCTGTGATGTTCATGGCGGTCATTAGGTTATTGAAGCGTTTGATGTATTTCTCCCATCGTGCTGCTAAATTTGTTTGATCTCGGACTGAACTCGCGAACAGCTGGTAATGCAAGTCTGGCCATTGTTTCAGACTGAAGGCAACTAGTGCGCCATTATCGTGTATATGTTTTCTATATTATCAATATATCACAAAACTAAAAGTCTACACCATGTGTGTGCTATTATTATACACAATAGTATCAAGTGATTACGTGACTACACTATAGCTTCGTGATTTAAACATCTTTCCGCCATGTTGAATTTGAAGTCCTAATTTGGCAGGGACTGCCTCGACGCCGTGCCGTGCGATTATATTCTAATTTTTTCCCAGTGTTGATAGGGTAATAATCCGATTGAAAATGTATGCCAGTGAATCTGGAATAGCAAGTGCAGCTATTTTAATGATTTTAATAAAGATTTTATCATCACCACTGGCTTTGTTGCTACAAAGACCATGTAAGAGATGGAAGACATATCTGACAGTGACTGGGTGAAATGCACTGAATTCTGATTTAGCCTTTTCAACATATGTTTGAAAGTTAAAATTTTCAGTATCAATTTTGCTAGCTAAATTAGGGCCAATATTTAAAAAATGATCTTTAAAGTCCTCTGCAATATCTTTGGTATTGTCAAACTATTTTCACCTAATTTTAAGTCATTTATCACTGTTGGCTTCCTTTGTCTACCAAGTATACACGGCAAAATTTCTGATCCTTAGTGATCAGAAAATTACTTAAAATAAGAAATTTAGTAATTTTTCACTTGACAAGATTCCCATTTTACTTAAAACAAGAACAATTTTGCCGGTCAAGGTCAAAATTTGCTCATCAATTTCTTGATAGTACATTG
The DNA here is from genome assembly GCA_026546875.1 of Pteroeides caledonicum. Taxonomy (NCBI): domain Eukaryota; kingdom Metazoa; phylum Cnidaria; class Anthozoa; order Scleralcyonacea; family Pennatulidae; genus Pteroeides; species Pteroeides caledonicum. The sequence goes on along the minus strand of JAOBAZ010140103.1, from coordinate 5,512 downwards.
TAGTCTACAAGATTGTCAGAAGCTACAAAGTGTACAGCACCTGGATCAACGTGTTGCACTTTGTATGCTTGGTACACATGATCTAGTCCATCAGTTTCCAGCAATAATGCTTCAAAGTAAATATAGGAGCCGACTACCCAAATCTTGTGTACTACTCTAAATATTGGGAGGGGAGGATCACCACTGACACCAACAGCAAGCACAGCTGACTTTGTATAAGTAGTTCCATACAATACCACAGAGTTTGCCTTGTGAGCACTAGTCAACACAAATCCTGGCAGCGAACCAAACTCTTGGCATTTTTGCTGCAAATATGCAAGGTTCTCTGCATCTACTTCCTGGAGACCAACATACTGTTTTTCAGTAGCAAAAAATGCATGTGAACTGGGATATTCATTAGCATCAAATGTACAGTAACAAGTTCTGCATTTCTAAAAAAGAATGTACATGCAGTTTTAAAACCTAATATTGATTACAGGGTGATAGTAAAGCAATACTCACTTGACAAGAAACTCCAACTCCTTCCTTATAGCCACCCCATAAATGCTGCCCCAGTGTATCTCCATTGCAAGATAATACTTTTCCAAATACTGGTCTTTGCACTCCATTGACACACATTTGTACACCACTATGAAGGGTATTGATATCCTGTAAATTGGCTCCATAATGCTTTCAATCCCATACTTTTTAACTAAATTAACATTAGCAGTCGCTAAGAGTCTGACTGCAGCTACCTTTGAACGAAACTTTGTGAGTTCCAGCTTTACTACCAAGTGGATTACACACCTCAAGTTCATCATGGTAAAGTATAAACACTAATAAATCTGGATGCTCCTCAAAGTATTTGTCATTTCGATAAACAGTTCCATCACAGATATCATACAGACCCCCTTCTTCACACAACTTTGGCTTTTTAAGGATAATTGAAGCTATTCTCTTGTTGCTCAACAGCTGATTAAGGCTTTCAATTATGGGTATGTAGATGAAAGTTTCATCTTTCTCACTAATAACCACCTTTTGTTTTTTCTTCTTTTTAACTAACTTTTTTCCCAGGGAAACGGGTCGAATGACCTATATAAAAATTCCCAAGTTAATTACTAGTTTGATATCATTTACCAACAGTCAATTCTATACAAATTATGCTACATATTTCCATCTCTTGCTACGCAACACGCAATTGCCCTATTATAAATATTTCGTTAAACACTTATGCGATTTTTCATTTTCTCGAACCGCGTGTAACTCCAGCAACGAGTTTTGACAGTCCCGTTAATGCTAAATTATTCCAGATAATTGCAGCTTCTGAGCCCTCTGTACTCTAATTTCCGATAGGTCAAACCAGAGGTTTTAAGCCTAAATTTTGACCCTCCACATGACTAAATCTGCACATCTGATTGGTCGGATGCAATTTTGCTGTATTTTGACCTACTTGTGGGGAGTTCTGACCTACTTTGCACAATCAGGAGTATGGGGCGCCGTTTGTAAATTTATTATTTAGCCATTTAGTTACGATATTTTTCATTAAATATAAATAATTTATATAAGGCGATGAATTATTTATAAATAATAAAAAATGTGTAAATAGATGATTTATAAATAAAATCGTTTATTCATTTATTATTTATATATCATAAAATCCCACTTGTTATGATTTAGAAATAATAAGGCAGATTTAATTTTAAGATGTATAAATAATTCAGCTGTGCCAGTTCATTTATATACATATAAATTATTTGTTTGCGCCACGTGTCAATTTATTATTTGTTATAAGTTAAACGACATATGTCCTATTATATAAAAATAACGAAAAGACGATCTGTTTGTAAGCAATTATTTACATATAATGACTTTTACTTATAATAAATTGACGGATCGCGAAGCGTTGCGCGCCGACTGTAAATGTATTATTGGCGGGAAAAAGGCCTGGTTACCAAGACTAAAAGGGGCACTGTATTTAAATATGGCTGCCAAGGAACAAGAAGCTCTATCGAGAACGATCGCGGCAGCCGTTTCCAGAGCCGTTTCTGAAGCTCTCAGCGCGTCTTTTCCTAGGGTGAGTAAGCAATAATACATAGCTTCACTTGCGTCCACGCTTATTTTACAAAAGTCAATTATATTCGATTTTTTTATTAGCAAGAGCCACGCTCAGATAACAATAATAATGATCATCATCATGCAAACCGTCCAGTTCCAACTGCACGGCCAAGAACTGACATCATGCCAGCTCAAGGATATGAAGCCAGTTTATATAGTGACCCGGTCCAACTTGAACCAACAGTTGAAGCTAGACCACAGGTATTTATACCCTGCGTTACTGTAGCCTTGTAGGGCCTTAGGGCCTTAGTAAGTTGGTTAGGTTGGTGGCATACCTTGCACGTGTGCGATAAAAGCGCCATATTACTTCTCAACATCTGTAAAGCGTAATTATTATTACCCCCTTTACTTAGTACCTTTATTAGTATCACCGGCACTCTATATAATGTGAGAACTGTTCTAAGAAATGACCCTTTTGACTAATCAAACAACAAAATATACGAGCTGTCTGCATCAGATGTGTTTCTGGTGATAGTTAAACCATGCTCAAAAATAAAATAATACACTGTAATAAAATCTTCACTTCCCTGGAAAAAGTTATATGAGCGAATCCCTGGCTACCAGGCATAGGATTGCTGGCAAGTGCCGGGCGATATTGAAAGTAATCATTCACTTAACTATTTTTACTTGAAGACAATTTAATCTAGTTTATTGCATTGCCACCATCTTGTTTTTGTAAATCTGGTGCATGTGCAGACAAATTTTGCTTATGTTTTATAACATAACTAGTTTAACTATTCTATACTGGTCTAGGTACCAGTAACAATTCATACCTTTCTAAGTCTAATTAAGGTATCGTTTTATTTTACAGGGTGTTACACTTCCATCAGCATTTGGTGCTATAAGGCAAAGTAGTAGCAAATCTGCTCATGCATTAAAGGCGGAAGACCTCAAACACTGCTAGCAAGTGCAAAATTATAAATAAAAACATTTTTTGCTTGCCTACTGTGAAAGACAGAACCAAATCAATTCCAATTCCACGAAGAGAGACTCGTGCCCGACTAACTGAAATAGGATTATCTGGGAAAATTGCTATTAATTTATTGTGGCAGGAAATGGATGCGAGACGTGAAGTGAGGAAGCTATTTGCCACTTCATCTTCTTTGGAAGAGGGGGTAATTTTGCCCTGTGTTTATTTAAGGTAAAATTAGTAATTCATCCATTGAATGTAGAAATATGATGAGCTGTATGTAGATGTACTTAGCTGCAAGAATTATGGTTTGTTTCTAACTTGACCTTTTGTTTTTTTTGAAGCACTGTGCCTGGAGGAAGAAAGTTGTGCATACCAAGGACATCAAGGTCTTTTAAGTGGAATGCCACTGAAGTAATATCCACAGCAGCCTCGGGATCATTATACATTATGGCAGAAATACCTCCACTGATAAGTTATTCAAAAGAAAAATCCCATGTATATATGCATAGTATAATATATTTCACAAAAGATTATCTAACTGCACTATATGCATGCCAGTTTAATGTACTGTATTTCACATAATTACAGTATATAGTTACATCAGCCAGGCATCCCATATTATAAGGATAAAATTCAAAGGCTTTTCCAGGAGTTGCAAAGACCTTTTCTCTACACATGTAAATCTCCGAGCTTGTAACAAACTCGGTCTGTTTGAACAACATGTTTCAACATGCTACACTGGAATAGGCTGTTAATATACAGTAAACACAATAGACATATTCAATAGTAACATCATGTATCTTGTCTGGGCCTGTGAGCCTTGCTGCCAATCACGACCCATCTTAATTAAGACATGAGAGTTAAGGATCCCATATGTGTGAAATAATTATCAAAAGGGTTTATTCAAATAGAATGATAAATGTGGTGTTTTTAATTTATTTTTATCTATGGTAGAATGCCTCAGATGATGATAGTGATGGTGATGAATTTATTCAACGCACAGATATCACTTTAGAAACTACTGCAGTTACCCCATTTGCAACAACAGCACCAACACATATTACCGCTGGTAGAACTCAAACTAAGCATGTTAGATCTTCCATTCTGACCGAGACCACAAGTTCAGAAGCACCTTTAACATCATACAAGTAAGCCTGACTGTTGTTTTGTTTGTTTGCTGTCCAGGCAGGAAATGCATTGATAAACAATAGGTATATTTTGATATATGGAAATCAAACATAAAGAAAGCTTTTTCTAAGTTTGTCATTGGTATTGTATGTCTTCCAGTTCCTATGTTTCATTGATTGATGATAAGGAGTTTACTGTTCTCGTTAGTTCAGATGAAGAGCCAGCAGTGGCAAAAAGTGTTTATACTAGTAATGGGTAAGGTGCATTCACACAGAACTATGTACAGGGAGCAGGGCACCGTCATCCTTGTTGCACCTTTTTGTGTACCTGCTTATTCAGTTAATTGTAGTCATTATCTTTTATTTCATCAGCCTTGACACAATGACTCTACAAGCCATTCTTACAGACTTAAGAAATAATGGCATTCTTCAAGATAAACGGGCATTAATAAATGTGCGACGGAAACATGTTTGGGAGGATGCCTGTCGACATTTGTCCAGAAAGAGGTTTGAGCCAAGGGCTGTTGTTTCCGTGAAGTTTGCAGATGATGATGGCACAAGTGAAGGGGCAGTTGACGCTGGGGGTCCACGAAGAGAGTTTTTTCGACTGTTGTTGAAAGCAGTCAATGAACACTCTGGGATATTTCAAGGAAATATTGACCAAAGACTTCTCTTTCCAAATGCAACAGGTATAAAGATATTTAAATTTAAATATGTACTGTATATGTAACAAATTATACCAAAAATTGACCAAGTAGCAATGATTTCAGGCAAATGTGGATTTTTATTACTCCCTTTCACCCCTGACGCCATGTACGGGTCTGGAAGGGTTATGCTTTGTAACTAAGTATACCGTAATAATTTAGTTTCCATAACATGTAATAAAGTTGTTTTGTAAATTTGGTAGCTCGTGCCAAGGGTTATTACGAACTAGCTGGTATGATTATTGGATGGTCATTAGTACATGGGGGACCCGGTGGTAACTTTCTCAGCAACACCCTGTTTATTGCTATTGCATATGGAATTGGCGCAAAAGATGCAGATGTTGGAGATATCCAAGACCCAGAAATACAGGAAAGTATTAATAAGGTACGGTCTTGAGTTTTATGTGGTCATTTGCATGTTTAAAAGTCAGAATTTTCCTTTTCATAACTTTTCGATGGAAAATTGCAGACCTGCTAACTCTTTTTATCTGCAGCAAATCTCAAGGCGGACTTCCTCTAGGGAATATTTTCGTGCAAAGTTGATTTTTTAAATTCAAAACAATTTTGATTACGGTCGTTCTGGTCGAGGGCTTGAGAGACAAAAATTTGCTGCACGGTTTTTGTTTGGAATTGCCAATTCTCTGTTGTTTGGCTTATAAACATGTATGTATATA
>JAOBAZ010139992.1:0-10934 GCA_026546875.1 Pteroeides caledonicum | reverse complement strand
CTTTACCTAGGTATATATACCGTATATATATTTAGTATACATTCAGTCGTTGTCTATATTACAAATCCTGCATTCTGAATGGCTACTGAAAATTGTCTAGTTGGTGATGGACAACAGTAGGGGAAAATGTCAACAAACCAGAGGGAATTGTGGTAGAATTTGTAAGAAAAACTGTATTTTTTTCTAGTGTGGAACTGAATGTACGGTATACTAAAACAATTAGACAACTTGTCCTTGTTGTCTATGAGTTGATAGTCAACTCAGGCTGTGCTCTCGTTACCCTAGACATGTTGTCTAATTATTAAATATGTGTGTGTATTAAACATTTTTTACAATACAGTACAAATAACCAATTCATTTTCAGGCCTTATTAACAGTGGAGATGCACTTATATCAGTCCCAAGAAGCTTGTTAATAACAAGTTCAATGATTAGACAAGACTACCTTGCTGGGCTCAAAACAGAACTTAACATAAACACAATAGATCTTTTGTGTATGTTTCTTGTCATTGAGCTCTCATTGGGAACAACTTCATTTTGGCATCCGTACATAAACATGCTACCAAAAGAGTTTAAAACACCATCATATTTCTCGGAAAAATTCACTGACATTTTGCCACCTTTTTTATATGAACAATGGCTAATACAGGTGAAAAAAATCAAAAACTGTCAGAAACATTTAGAACAACTTTTGGGATATATTTCTGCTAAACAAAGAAAGGATATTTCATTAACTTTTGAAAATGTAAGATGGGCTTGGAATGTTGTAAATACAAGATGTGTATATATGGATTATAAAGACCATTCAAATCAAAAAGAGTTCGGAATGAACTGTGCCCTTGCACCACTACTGGATCTATTAAACCATTCCTCAGAAGTTGAGGTAAGTTTCTGTACTTAAAAATAAGTTAACCATACACTTATCACAATATATTTGCCTCTTGACATTAAATATGATAATATGTAATATATAAGCCTGAAAACAAGCAGCCAGACACAGATGTTATCCAGTAAAGTGAGATGTTGAGAAGCTGAACTGCAAGTTGCTTCAAAGGTATAAGCAACTCTTGCACTATAAAAAAGACATTTTTGCTCACCAAGGAAACCTCTTGGTGGTGACATGTTAGTATATAGTAACAAAATTTACCATTGGCTTTTGGTCAGTGAGGGATAAAAGATTTTGTAAAATAAATAATATAATAGTATTACTAATAAGTAATATAGTACTAACACTATATTTGTTAACTGCATTACTATTTATATAAATAATTTAGGTACAAGCTGGCTTTTCTCAAGAAACTCATTATTATAATATTCATACAAACACAGCATTCTCCAAGGGTAACCAAATATTTATAAATTATGGTCCACATGGCAATAGGAAGTTACTCATTGAATATGGATTTATCTTACCAAATAACATCCAAAACACTATCAGAATTGAAAAATTTGTTATTTATGACAATATACCAAAGGCTGGTTCTTTTTCGGAGAAGAAGAAGAGTATTATACAAAAATACAATCTTGAAGACTCGTATTCATGTACTACTACTGGTTTATCATGGAGTCTTAAAACTGCCTTTAAAATACTAGCTTTGAATGAAGGTAGACTTACTAAGAAGTCACTTAATCTTGAGGATTTAGTTTTAACATCCAAGGAGAAAACACGTTTTTTGATGTTTGCAGAAGTGATCCTCAATTTACTTTTGACAAAGTACGGTTCTTATTTTGCAAAAATAGAATCAGCACAAGGAGACCTGGATTGTTCACAGGACACATTGGATTTAGTATGTGAACTTTTGAAGCAAGAGAATGAAATGTTGGCAAACGCCTTGAGGATGTTAAAATAAAACTGTTTTGTATAGACGTTTTTTTAAAAATGGCGGTCAGCTTAGCGTGTGCGTTTTTGTGTAAACTACAAAAGCTGAGTACATTTGAAATTTTGTTTTTAAATAATCACAGAGCTCTGCTTTTTGCTACGTCACTGCTTGATAAAAAATATTCACAAGAATGTTGGAAATTGCCACCTTTTCGCCCCGAGTTGAGTTTTCCATGAACGCAACTTACTCTATTTGGTAATGTCTTGCAAACAGTAATTTTTTGGTTGAACGATATTTTTTTCATTGTGCTGGAATGATTTTTATTCTGGTGTTCAGTTAATAATTTGGCCTGGTAAATAATAATTCTCATGGGCGAATTCTTGTTCAATACTTTCAATGAGATCTTTATCGTCTTCGTTGTATAAACTGTTAGAGCTTTCATCATTTTTAACAGTTATGTCTTGTAGCGAACTGCCAGTAAGGAAATAAAAGAGAAAAAGTATTAGAAAATTGTGTTCTTGCCAAGTACTGTAAGCAAATTCCGTCCGTCCGTCCTTCCGTTCGTATCAGTTGATAACTTGCGTGTCAGTCGTTGCGTATCAGAACGATAAAAATATTTTTATTTACCTGTGTAACTTATGATTTTCATGTGAAGAGTTTGTCTGGATACGCAATCTATCGTTGATTTCATCATCTTTGTCATCTTCCTTTGTCTAAAAGAAAAATATGACGCAGTCGATACCGGTACTTGGCAATATCTTAAAATGTCTTAGTATTTATATTTTATGCACATAAACTTATTTTCTTGATATTTGTTTTTCCTTGTTTGGGGCAGAAAGACGCACATTTCGTTAACGGGTTGTTTATACGTGATAGGCTAGAGTGTACGTCGCATTTACATGGAAATATCTAACCATTTTACGACAATTTGGCATTAAGGTTTTTCTTTGCACGTGTGTGCACTCCCCACTCCTAAAAAGCCAAGACGTTTAGGGGGACTTGCATGGGAAATTTCCAGCCCTCTTAGACGATGCCCCGTGTTGCTTTTAGCCAGATCTTTCCATGCATACAACCCCTAAATAATTTTCAGGGCTTTCGGACACAGGTTTCTGTGGCTATTTGCGAAAAGAATGTATATAACGAATAAAACGTGATAATATTACGAAAAATTATGGATGATATATGAATAATTATGAATAATTATGGATGATTTATGAATAATTATGACTAATTATGAATAATTATGGATGATTAAAAAAACGGAAATGTTGTCAGTTTTTGATAAATAATTTAACTCAATTACTTTTCAACACTTTCCTGTTTTATCTATGCTAAACATCCCTCCATCATTAAACACAACTGGCTTTCGCACAAACCTGTTTCTTTGTTGTATTTGCCGCTCGAAACTTCTCTACGTCAATAATTTTTGATGCGTCAAAGTGTTCCTCTTTCTCTCCCTGCAATGTTGACAAAAAAACCAATAATTATTCCTTCAACTAAGAAATGGTTTAGTTAGGAAAGCTACTGTAAACAGTCTTATTATTTTCGCATTTCGTGATTGTCATATTTGTTAATTTCATCTGAGGACCTGTATAATTTTGCTCAATTGGTTGTTGAACAAAAGTGTGCACGATATGCTCTATATTTGCTAGTTTTTATATGCTATATTTTGATATGTAAAATGTTTCACAAAAGACATAATACAAACGAAAAAAGCGTACGTTGACCCATTGCCCGTTAAAAATTAACTGCTTATATGAATAAAAAAACTTATTTTTCTTAATCGTGTTAAAAAGAACAATGTTTCGAACGTATAACAAAACTTCTAACGGAAAATGTTTAATTTTTAATTCTTTGGCAATATAACTCAAGCTGATATCAGATGTTATTCCTGACATGACACGGATGACGTCATTCTCTACATCACACCAATTACGTCATTCTTGACATGACACGGATGTTAACCGCACACACTTTCTGGACATTTGTTTACACTAAACCACTAAACAAAGGATTCACGCCATTAGCGGGTGTTGTAGCGGGTGGTAGTGCCGACAATGGTGGTAATTGACTAATGGCGATAATGATGCCAGTGGTACTGGTGATATTGGTGGTAATGAACTGATGGTGGTGATGGTGGTAGCAGTGGTACTGGTGATATTGGTGGTAATGGACTAATGGTGGTAATGGTGGTAACAGTGGTACTGGTGATATTGGTGGTAGTGGACTAATGGTGGTAATGGTGGTAACAGTGGTAATGGTGATATTGGTGGTAACAGTGGTACTGGTGATATTGGTGGTAATGGACTAATGGTGGTAATAGTGGTACTGGTGATATTGATGGTAATGGACTAATGGTGGTAATGATGCCAGTGGTACTGGTGATATTAGTGGTAATGGACTAATGGTGGTAACAGTGGTACTGGTGATACTGGTGGTAACGGAATCTCTAAATATTGCTTTTACTTTACGAAGTTTTTATAACGATTACTTTATTTGACTTCTCGTCATAATGACACAACTTTACCAAATTAAACACCAATGCAATATAGCTCGTTTTTTATCTTTTTTTGTCCATTTTGTAGTCATTCGTTTTATTTTCATTTGTATTATTAATAACGGCTCACAAATTTATTTGGAATTTTTATTATTGAACATTAAATCGCTTTGTTTTAAATTGTTTAAAATCAAACATTAAATTGTTTGATTTTAAACAATTCTAGTGTAAATTTAAATACAATATAGTCAAACGTTGCTCTAAATATGAAACAATAGCCCTTGGCTTGGTTGAGAAGAGTTGTGTAGCCCTACGTTATATATAAAAATATATATTTGCGTAACATTAAAATAATAAATATGGATCAAAATTGCACTTCAGTTTTATTTCAATATAACATGTTTCAATACTGGTGTTGTAATTTCTAAAAAATCTTTTGAACTTCGCTCAATATTTTACGCCCGCATTGATTTCTCTGAATTTCGTACCGATCAAAACTTGCAGGTCTGGAAATTACTAAATTACGGTTAATTTGTAGCGAGTCCGAAATGTCAATATTATGACAAGTTAAAGTTTGACCAAAGCTAAATTATTCATACCGGTAAGCAAGCAACTGGACTTGTCTTGAAAAGGTCACTGTTAGATGATTCTAATGCCGGGAAACCTTCATTTTCATTTCCACGAATCGGCTGTGAAGTCATGTCCTCTTCAACAGCATCGTAATTTTTTTCATAGTTAGAATTCTCCGTCGTGTTTCGAAGAAGACGTAAGTCTTCTAAGAAATTATTTTCAATAGTTGTACTTCTTTTTCCCCACGCAGGTTGTACTCGACTTAATTCTTTTGGTTTGGTTCGCTGACTGCCCCTTCTAGGGTTATTTTTTACTGAAGTCGAACGTCTGTCTTTCTTTGCTACGATCATTTCAAAAGAATCCTGAGAATTAATATTGATGTCGCCGTTCGATTTTCTTCCATTTGACACGTTATCATGTTTTACTTCAACCGATTCTACATCAGGCAAATTTTGGAGGTTCTTCGTTTTCTGAACCGGGGTCTTTTCCCCAGAATCGATTTCAGTCGTTCCTGTTTTGCTCTCTTTGGGCGTTGACTCGGCGCAACCCATTACAAAGCTTCATATTCGGAGTGAAATTTGATGTAAGGGGAAAATTGTTGCCATGAATGATTACCTTCTGAGTCAATAAACGACGTAGTTTAATAAGCACTGTTTGCTAAACCCATCCAGCCTTGGTAATTTGTGCGTCAATTATAAGAACGTCACAATGGTTATTAATCCTTGCGTAATTTGCCATAAGTGTTATATCCCTACAGAAGGGCAACGTTTCAAGATTACATAACTTGTTCTGCATGTTGGTCAAACTTAACATTTGGGTTGGAAACTGATGGGTAAATCTGCGCTTTTGAGCATAATGTTTGTCGACCTTCTGGACGAAATCTGACGTTGCCAAAGACAAAGGGTAGCCTAGCAACAACCTAACTTAGGTGACTTTTCTCAATAATTGACGTGTTGAAATTCTAGAAAAATATGTTTAAATGTGAGGGAATAGGAAATCTAGTCAGACCTGTCTGTGTGAGCTAGCAATAGAAGCTAAGGTGGAAATTTGTTGCATTCAGACACAACAAAAACTGTCGAAAGAGTATATATAACAGAATGTCATATCCATGGTCGGATCCAGCACTAGTACACCTAATTTGCATATCACTTCCTGGCCAATCAAAATTTTATTTTGACCAACTTGTTTTGTTATGCAAACTAGGTGCACTAGTGCTGGATCTGACCATGATATTTATATACAATATGACGTTAATAATTCATTTTTAAAACCTGTAACTTACTATTTCATCATTTTGATGTTTTACCAATATCAATTTTTGTGTTCGGCCTTAGTCCCTAACTTTTCCTTTGTGATTTTTTTTATGTGTAGGATCTGCCAGAAAATTATAGGCTATGTGAAATTATCCCGGTCACTTTTATGGTTTGTTAAGAATTGAACTGATTTTTTTAAAACGAATTATTTTATAGAAAAAGTTTAATTTATACATAATCATTTTGTGAAAATCAATAAAAAACAATTTGCAGTAAAATATTTACATGTAAACAATCTTTTCGACAAAACTGTTTATTGGTAAATTTTCGTCAAATTCATGGAAATGCCGATTTATTTTTTTCTAAAGTGCTCATTTGTGTGCCTAGCGGTTTTTAAAGAAATTCCTGTTTTATAAATAACCAGCTTTTTGAGAAACAGTTCTTTACATCTTAGGTCACTGTATTTAGAGATGATTACATACATCGAATAATCTTTTTTGCCTTAAACAATGATCAGTGTATTTAAACGATTTCAGCATTTGTATGCGGCTTCGTATCCCGCGTACTTGGTAAAAACCCACTCTAGTCAGTTTTTACCCTCCGTGTAGCATAAATGACAAATAAGTTTATGTGCAAAAATAAAAATATTAAAACATTTCAAGATATTGCCTTAACAAAAAAATATTTGCAAATGAATATTTGACATAATTGTTTACAAATAAACAGTCATGTCAAAATGATTATTTACAAACAAACAATTTTGCGAATTGATTGCTTGCCAAATAAGCACTTTCTCAAAAATGAACGGATTTTGCAAAATCAGTTCATAAAACCACAGAAAGGGTAGCTAAAATTTTGTTGCATTGAACATTGATTTATGTACATTATAACCAGATGATCTGCAAACACGGAAAAGAACTGGCACTAATTGTAAAATAGAAATCCATTTTTCGATCAAAACGGTTAATTTTCTCTTGAATTATATTTTACTTCGTTCCCAAATTTATCAAGCAATAAGTGATTAGAAATAACAAAATGAATTTCTATTTTCTGGCTAGTTCCAGGCCTATTACTCACGGTCAGATCAGCTAGAATGATTATGGAAGTAATACCAACTGTTCACTTACGTAACTATGGGGCACCAAAGCGGACAAAATTTACTGAGCATCAAAAAGCATTCACAAGTAAAAAATTACCTGCCAAATTGAAAGTATTACAAACTTAACATTTTAACGGGAATTATTGACAAAAAGCATTCTAAACTCTGAAAAAGCTTTCTAAACAAGCAATATATCTTCCTTGGTATAAATTCGCATTCCAAACTTTAATTCTAAGGCTAATATTTTGAACTGATCAATACGGCTTTTAACCAAAATCGCTCCTGATTGGTCAGTTCTATTTTTCCTTAGCAACGTGGTAGCAACGTATTTTCTAGGGTGAATCTGATATAAATATTCATTAGTGGTTTAAATAATCATGTCAACCAATTGCTACCCCCATCGCCAAGGGAAAATGGACCTGACCAAGAAGTGCCAGAAGTGAGTAATTTAGGAAATAATACTGGACTGTCTTGACAGCTGTTAAAAAAATCTCGAAACTGTGTGTCTACAAGCTCACTCTTTTGCCTGCGATGAACTGGCACTTGAGGCTTGAGTGTCTTGCTGGTAGTACTGATAGCACTTTGCGCATGATCAGTCTTTCGCCGGGATCGCAAAGGATCATAGTTAAAATGGATTTGAAGCTTAGCACAAAATTCAATTTTGGAATGCGAATTTACACCAAGGAAGATATATTACATGTCTAGAAAGCTTTTTCAGGATTTAGAATTCTTTTTATCCACAATTTACATTGAAATGTTAAGTTTGTAAATATTTTCAATTTGTCAAACAATTTTGCACTTGCGAATGCTGTTTGATGTTCGGAAAATTTTGTCCTCTTTGGCGCCCCATACGATATTCCGCGCGGTCCAACGCTTTACTGGACGTATGTGAGTTAAAGTGCTGCTTGGGCATTTTATAGTTGAGTTATCTCAATTTGTTTTCTAATGATTAACACAAGGCCTTATTTACCCTGGAAAAATCTAAAAAAATTAACTGTCACTTCCCGTATAGTTTCTCCCAACAGATACCGATACAGAATAAATTTCTTTAGGCATCATCAGTTAGAGTCAGTGAGCTCGTTACTTTATATAACTGGAGGGAGATCTTTGGATTGCCGAGTGACGCCAGTTTTATAATTGTAATTCGTCATTTCCTGTCCCTTTGCTCGGTCTCGCCCGTACTAAACAGTTGAAAAAGATCGAGCAAAAGGACTGGAAATGACGTATTCGAGATCTCCCTCCAGTGTCTATGTATGTATAGACCACTGGTATAGACTGGTATAGATCGAGCTCACTGCATTAGGGCTTTCCCCGCTGATCACGAAGATTTCAGGCTCGGGCTCGATCATCGCCAGTCGTCGCGCTTCACCTTTCGTTTGTTTCTTGTAAGTCGTCGTAAATTTAGGAAACTAACCAAAATGGCAAAAAAGAATACCTAAATATTGTTAGAGTGCGTCTAACAGAAACCAAAATTCTTGAGAATTTATAAGGAAGCCGAACGAAGATTTAAAGATGAATGCCACAGCTACGCTGTATGTAGGAGATTTAGCTCCTCATGTCAACGAAGCTATACTTTTTCATAAATTTAGTGCAATAGGACCAATCGTTTCTATTCGTGTTTGCCGAGATTTGGCAACACGTCGATCTTTGGGCTACGCTTATGTGAACTTTCAAGAAACTGCTGACGGTAAGTTTAATAATTTTAAACTACGTTGTCGTTGTTTTAATTTTCGAGTTCCCTTATTTTCATGAGGATAGATTGTTAGAACTCTATATAATGTACGGCTATTTTGATTCGCTTTACAGCCGAAAGAGCCTTAGACACTATGAATTTTAAGCCGATTGAATTTGAAGGCCGCCCCTGTCGTCTTATGTGGTGCCAAAGAGACCCTTCCCTCCGAAGATCTGGTGTAGGAAACATTTTCATTAAGAATTTAGATAAAGGTATCGACAACAAGGCACTTTATGACACCTTCAGTGCTTTTGGTAACATCCTTTCCTGTGAGATTGCTTGTGAGAACGAAGTCTCGAAAGGTTTCGGTTATGTTCATTTCGAAACCCAAGAAGCAGCCGATCAAGCTATCGAGAAAGTTAATGGCATGTTGTTAAACGACAAAAAAGTGTAAGTTTTACACTCGTTTTATTTGGTTTAATAGTTTATAAATTAAAGCAGTAGATATTTACTGGTAAAACATTTTGCAGCAATCCCTATTCTACAATATGCAAGTAGTATTATTTTGCACAGTCATGCTGTAAATCTGCGCTTGTACGAATAACATGTTTTATTTTTCGAAGTTCAAATAACATGAATTAGACATGTTATAATTTCCAAACTAAACACTAGATTTCATTGGTATAAGCATTAAATACCACTTTATATTTCCAAGTAAAAGCTTGCTGTTTCTAGTACAAACATATACCTACTTTATTTACTTCCGCCGGGACGCTCCATTTATTATCCTACCCCCCCCCCCCTAGGCTATGGAGGAACGAATATACAGGTAACTTTTTTGCCCGAATCCGGAATACTATGAAGTGCAATTTCCGCCAAAATTCAATGTTTGTAATTGGACGTTGTAGTTAGAAAATGATGTCTTTTTGACAATGCAACATGCAACCTTCTGAACCGAACATTGTCGATTTGGTTATCGAACATTGTACTCTTAAAAGTTTCGAACATTGTACCTCACGCAATCGATCATCCAACCGCAACCCTGTTATGTCAGCAACGTGGGCTCGCAGCTCATGACTCAGACACTCAGATTCTGTTGGGGGGACCGCGTGCGCGGTGCCTGACCTACGTACGCGTGACTGTGACGTGTTCAAGACCTCACGTACGCGCGCAATTTTAACGAATATGGCAGACTTACCTTTCCTTTTAGAAGCTGTAAACGATGTTATTGTTGTTTTTAACTGATTCCAAAACAACAGTAATCAACGAGATCTTGATTTAACAGTGAGAAAAATAGAGTACATTTCCAGGATTCTTGTTCACTTGGACATCGATTGTGTTGCGATAGAAGCAATTTCAAGGGCGTACGCTCTTGCGTGACCCCACTGGCGGCCATATTTGTACACCACGAAGGAGAGATTTTTATTTGTTTTGTGCT
This sequence comes from Pteroeides caledonicum, assembly GCA_026546875.1. Taxonomy (NCBI): domain Eukaryota; kingdom Metazoa; phylum Cnidaria; class Anthozoa; order Scleralcyonacea; family Pennatulidae; genus Pteroeides; species Pteroeides caledonicum. The sequence goes on along the minus strand of JAOBAZ010139992.1, from coordinate 586 downwards.
CCCAGAAGTTGTTGACCTTACGAAAGGTTAATTTTATCAAAGAACGTGACATTTTAAACATTTAATGGGATATTTAATACCGGAAACTATTTACACGAGCAGAAATATCTACTGATTTGTTTTCGCTGGCCGCCATATTTAAACACCCATGAGAAATGTTGTTTTGTTTAATTTCCTTTTTTGTTGTCTCCAATGCAGTGACTTTCAGACTAAAAGCAAACGTTTATGATAACTGTAACCTTCCAAACAATTTTTCACATTTTGAAGAATATTCTCAGCAAAGTATCGGGAATTTTATGTTAAAGGCAACATGCCGGCCAGTGGGGTCACGCTACTTATAGCATTTAGTAATGTATAGCCCAGGCCTTTCCTCTGGGCGCGCGCCCACACGCGCCCAGACCAATCTGGGCGCGCGATTTATCGCGCACGCAAACTTTCGAATTTTAAGGAAATCGCGCGACAGTAATATTTATTGTGTTTTCTTCGAACTGAAAAAAGAGCTTTGGAATGAGAAATACGCTTACGCATTTTCGAGCTCTTGACAGTACTGTATTATATTTGCATTAGTTGACAGTTGCATAACAAC
>JAOBAZ010139991.1:0-18697 GCA_026546875.1 Pteroeides caledonicum | reverse complement strand
AATACCAGTTCAGTTGACCAGTTTTGTTGTACAACTTTGTATCCAGATTGTCTTGTAGCCAGCGTGGAGACTCTACAGCAAATGCGATCGTGACCTCTTTTCGCGTTGGGTCTGCACACAGGCTACTTTTTTTGATACTCTATTCTTGTGTTGCTTATTGAGAAATTACCCGGTTTTAATTTTCCAAGTACAGATTTCTTTTAAGAGTATACAGGTCTAAATACAATATAAACTGACAAATATTTTAAATGGAAAATATGAATAAAAAACAAGGGTGGAATAGTGGTGTCTTTTAGTGCAAAATGTGTGTCGAAATCAGTCTTTCGTCTAAGACCTCGCTTTCCACTCGCTACAAAAATCAACCTGCAATCTGGGTGCGAGCACTTTAGTCCAATCAGAGTGTTCCTAAATGTTCGCAGCGAGGTTGCTAGTTGAGTTTTACCTACTCTGGCGAGAACTGGAAAAGAGGCATAAGCCGATGCGCACTATCGCACGCGTACGGTACGCGTTCACACATGCATGAGGGAGAGGTTGCGTGCGAATGTTTTATGGAATGTTCGCTTGCATTAACCTTTTCTTGGGGGTATCGCATTCTTTACCGAATTGTGTCGCAAATTAATCTATGGTTATTATTTGCATTGTTTTGTAGTTTATTTAATATAGTAAAAAGTTGTCACTCGTTACGATCAGCAACCAGTTTCACCCTCTTCGCAGTCGGACTTTACCTTTCGTGTCCAACCCTGTAAACATTGACGTCAAATTGCATGAGATATCTATGATGAGAACAACACGTATGTACGTGGTGACAAATTAGTTGTCTTTACATCTTATAGCTAGAGTTGAAATGGCGGCTAAAGTTGAAATGGTGGCTATTGCAGTCAGTTTAAGCTAAAAACGTTTTTGCAATATGGTAAATGGGATGTACAGGGTGTATCAAAAAAGAAGGTAATCCAATTTTGGCATCGTACCGTGTGCATAATATTTCGTTTAGGGACACAAAAAAAGGTCAGGTCAAATAAAACTTATTTGTATCACTGCGACTAAAAATGACTCAATACGGTCCGAAAAAACAACGGCTCGAGAATTAAACGTCTTTTGATCTTTCAATCATTTGCCCAATTGATAGTGCCCTAATTGTGAAGCTTTCCAGTTCAGTTGACCAGTTTTGTGTTTGTTAAAATGTTCCAATTACCGAGGTTCGTTGTAAAATTGAGATTTTAAAGTGCCTGTATCACTTGCGAGATTTTTACGGATTTGGAAAGAGCTCAAAAAGTTATAGAACAATTTTTGATTTACATCTATACTTTTTAAGATACAGAACGGTAAACAGCATTCTCGATTTCCGTCGTGCTTAGGATAATAAAGTATTGTATCTCAACTTCGTAGCGGTGGAAACTTAGCGTTTCACAAGCGAAATTGCGATTTTTGAGCTACGAATCACTTCCCAGAATTGGCATTGGTGGCTAGGCATGCATATAAAGCATGAAGTTGAGGCCAAAATTACTCCAGATTGTGTGAACAGCCGTATTCCTAAGTCCCCCCCAAAAATGTTCATATGGTTCAGAGCCTGTATCTCAGATAATATATGGTTGGATTCAAAAGTGTCTATAAGTTATTAAAATAATGCATTTTAATGGTATGCACTTTTCAATTCACAATGGTTTCTTTTGTTTAAATTACTTTGTTTTCCATTTCACAACAATACTCCACAACAGTATTAAATATGTGCGACATTAAAGGGTATTGGTAACTGATTTTTTCTTTCGCTATATTGATAGAAGACCCTTGGCCGATGTCTGAAATGATATTACATTTTTTCCGCGCGAGCCTTTCATCGAGAAATAACGCTCCAAACTTCGATAGCCACCGCCATCTTGGATCGATTTTCAATCGCATCTTTCGGGTCAAACTTCTCCTGTGACGTCAGTAGGTAAAGCTGTTGTATTTATACTGACGCTCCGAGTGAAATTTCAAAATTGGTGCGCTCGATCTGAAATCTCACGAAAAAAATCCACAAAAACCAGTCTGGTGAAGTGTTTCCTTACCAATTTAAACCAGAACCAACAGTCTTACCTGCTAATGACGTCAGATAATATATTTCTGCATAAATGTTTGTCATGCAAGATGGCGGCCGTTGCCGAACTTTGCAGGCTTTTTTCTCAATGGAGGACGTGCGCGGAGAAAAATAAAATAAAATATCAGACAGTTAGTGGAGGACCCTCTATCAATATACGGTAAGAAAAAATCTATTTATCAAATAAGTTTTTTACCCTTTAAAGGGCATTTGAGTGTCTCAATTTTTTGACTGCATGTGCATCTAAGTTTTATAGAATGAATAGACGGATTTTTAAAACTAGAAAAGCAACTTCGAGAAGTTTGGAGTTGATAATGCTTCCATACATTTTGGGTTATGACGTAGTAATAATACCATGACATGGATATAGGGTGCATGCCAATTTAAGATGGCTTGATACAGTTTTGTCAAAATTGTCAACTTTTAATTTGAATTGTCAAAGTGTACACCAAAACTTGAAAACAGAAAGCTAAAAGTGCAGCTAGCATATTACTAAACGTGCTGACAATAGGAAAGTACTGTATAATACATTTTACGACCTGTTAACATCGACGTTTCAACTTTCAAGATGGCCGGCAATTACACTTAAGGTGGTCCACGACTAAATTTTTACTTTTTTTTACTATTCAGTTGATCCAAAATTTTTGAATGTTGTTGTTTAACTAGTTGTTTTGAATGTAAAAGCACATTGTGCAAGTGCATGGTTGCCTTGGCTACTGAGATACCGCACATGGATTGGTCAAAATGGCCAAATTTTGTAAACACAATAACCAGACTAACAATAGGAATGGATGCATGGACAAACTTTTATTCAGGAATGAATGTCGTTGTCTCGGAGTAGTACCACAAATATGAGCATTGGTGCAATACTGCCAATTTGACAGCTATTTGAATTCAAGGATGTACCAGTCGTTTCACAGAAATTGACCCTATTCCACCGTAACTGATTGCAATTCCTTTAGTTCATCTCCGAGAAATTACTCTGAGTTATCTTGCATGAAATATAGAACTTGATTTTTTTGGCAGCATGCCAAAAAATTGTGTTTAGAGGATATTACACGGTGGTGAGAAGATATGAGCACTATTTTTGAGTGGTAAAAACAATATTTTACGAACAAGGCAGCGAGTGAACTGCACGCAGGCTATTTATATGCATAACGCTAATTTGGACGACGGGCGAGTTGTCCGTACATACATTTGGTCATTTACAAAATAGTAAAATTAAGTAACAATAAACAAACGAAAAACATTGCAGTCGCTAAAGAATTAAAGTCCGAAATCGAAAAATCGAATTCCGTCTTGTAAAATGACGTTACACTAACTTACATGTATTTGCTTTCAGTAAACCGAGTACTTTAAAGGACATATAAATCCAAATTTTTTATGGTTCCGATCTAAGAAAATTTATGAAAAGCCATTTTACAGATTTTTGATTCCGTGCTTCGTAAAGCTACTGTTACACGCTTCAATTTTTGATGCAACTTGTATCGCGAAAAAAATTTGTTGCAAGTTGCACCACGTTTTTTAGCACCACCTTGTGCAACTTGATTTTTTAAGTTGCAAGTTGCACGATAAGTTGGATTTAGTTCTACTTTCTGCAACAAATTTCGATAAGTTCCATTTGTTGCAGTACGTGTAACATCCTCTCATGCAACTTGTGTCGCGCAGCAAATTTTTTTCACAAGACAAGCTGCACCAAAAAATTGCAACGTGTAACATTACCTTAACAAAAATAACGTTTTCTGTCACGTAAGGGTGATTAATTAAATTCGGAATGCGTCATCAATTGTATTTTGACTCCAGAAATTAGACACGCCTGGATGCTATATCGTTTTGAGATTTTTGAATGTAACATTTGCCTTGCTTTCGTGTTTAGGATTTGCCTTGTAGCTATATGCTATTAAACTTACATATTTTTTGTCCAGTATACAAATCTGCTAAAATTATTTGCTTGTACAAAGAGTGCACTGGCACTCTTTTCATTTTACTTACTGCTATCTGTAATAGTTCCGATTTCTTGCGGCTCTGTGCCAAGTAAAATCGAGATTTAGGTTCTTAGTGCGTGTGCCGTGTGTTTTTTTTTCGACAATTCGATATATTGCCAAATTATAAAGTTGAACAGTCTGTTTTGTCGCAAACATTTTACAAAGGTTAGTAGCCGTAAGGGTTTCTCAAACGATTTTCACTAACTTAGTGATTTGTCAGCCATTGCTTCAGTTTCGCCAGGGGCGTAGCCAGAGGGGGGCCTAAATTATAAAATACAGGAATATGGAGGTGGTATAAAACAAGTAGACATAAACAGGAATATGTAGGTCTCTTTTTTTTCTTTACAATTTCTGAAAAACTTCCTTTTGCCCCCCCCTAGAAAATTCCTGGCTACGCCCCTGTTCACTGGACAAATCCTTCAAAGAAGGTCTAGATGGAGGACTTTGAAAATCAGTAAACGGTAAAAATTTAGTATTTTGACGGCAAAGAGTAAAATTTTTGGCAATTTATCAGTAAACGGTAAACCACTATATCCATTAGTAAAACTGTACGTAAGATATATAACGCCTTTATTGACAACATAACTTTATTTTAAATTTGAGAGGTATTATTTAGAATCTTTGAAGACTGTGAAAATTCCTAAGAATCTGCTGAAAAGTCTGAAAGCCGTTCTGAAACGGTACAAACAGTATATTTTCGCTCGCGCTTCACGATAAAATGTTTAGTGTTTTCACGAGTGACGGTAAGCGAAGTTCAGCAATCACGACCGATATACCCTATATATCAACACCCTCTCCAAAGAACGATTTTTGTTATGTATTGTATGCGCCGTCATGTATTGCAATGGCCGAACGCACTTACTAATTATCTACCACTATAGCAACCAATATATCATATTTAACAACAAGTTAAGGTCAGTGCACAATCACACTACGTAAGAAAGCGTGGTTATCTCTCGCAGGCACGAAGTGAATGTTTTGGTCCGCAGTCGTTTGAACTTGTTTGAATAGTTTACTGCGATGGTAGGTGTTTTTTTTTTACCTTCATGCGTGAACGTAGTTGATTGTTGTTGGTGTTTGTGTTTTAATGGTGTTTCAAGTTTTAATGAATAAATGAATACTAGAATTTTCACCTGGCACTAATGTGACACGGGCCTGACGTGGAAATTAGGATTGCATTACAAAGCTTTAGCCCTTAGAGTTTAGGACTGGTTTATATTTCTTCAAGATATTCCTTTAATTAGAGAATAACTTTACAGACAAGATCGTCCTCTGGAAACCTTATTTTGAATTCTTATTTTTAATTTAATCACCTCTAATGATTTTTGTGTAATATTGTATGGTCACATATTATGCCACATATGACGTCACATGGTTGCACAACAAAAAAGAAAGAAAATCTGCAAAAGAAGTTACACCACAGTTTTCAATGAACCACACATGCAAGGGTTGATGAGCGATCAACCTTGATCAAGGTCGATGGTTTATCAACCTTGATCATGCCTAATCTGTGATCATGCTTGATGGCATCATGATAAATCATGCTTGACGCATCAACCATAATTGCGCATGATGCATCAAGTTTGATCAAGCTTTATATTTCATCAACCTTCATCAAGCTTGATATTATGCTTCATCAACCGTAATCATGCTTGATATCAATTAACCTTGATCAAGCATGATACATTAACCTCGAACAACATTGATATCAAGTATGAACAAGATTGATGTCAACCACGATCAAGTATGATATCAATACTGATATGATATCAAGCTGACCAGCTCAACCATGATCAAGCTTGATATCAAGCATGATCAACTTAAACGTGAGATGTAATATAGCCCTTTATATCATGTTACGATGCCTTATATTGTGTTGAATTATTAACTTCGGTATTAAACTATCATATTAGGGACGGACCATTTTTTTTTGGAAGGGGGTGGGAAATTTGTCACCGTAGACATTTTTTTTGTTGTTGTCTTTGGAAACAATTTTTTTGCACCTGCTTCCTTCTGCAAACAATTTTTTGTCTATCTGATTGCTGTAGTTTTCATTATAAATGCATCCAGGCTTTCTAATGCACATATATAAAAAAGTAGAACGAAAGTAGGACTAGAATTTTTAAAAAAGTAAGAATACTAAAAATAAGAAATTATGACACTATTTCTTAAACTGGATCCTCCCAGTACCAGTAATACACTGTCTCTCTACCGCTTTCACAAGAAATGGATAGAGTGGTAACAGACTCTCTACCATTTTCACAAGAAATAGATGGTGTGGTATGTTCTACCTCAATAAATGAGAACATCTATGACAGCACAAAGGTCAATGAACATCAGAAGCAGACTTTCAACTTCCTTTAAAGAAGTGATCTGTGATGCATTAATAGCAAATGAGTACAGTGATGCAAGTAAAAGTACCCTCGCAATTTTGGGCAACGTCCAAGTGTTATAAATGTGAAGACCCAAACAGACTCTCAGCATTCATCAAACAATCAAAATAAAATGTTTTGTGATATTTCAAGAGCTGAAGACGTCATTAAGGTACCAGGTAATGAAACAAGTTACCACAGTTTTGAAGAAGTTTTGGACATTTTTGACTACAGTGAATCAAATCAAGTTCAGAATCTTCATTCAATTCGACTCACATGTTTATAATCATGATGGGGTTAATAGAATATCTTTAGCATATAGTAAATAATCAATTACAAAAGAATTGTGTTGATTCGACATGCTGAACATATAAACTATTAATAAAATGATGTTGATATATTTTACTTCATAAAACAGGTTCAAAGATTGCACGTAGAACTAAAATATGCATAAACATTGCGCATTTGCAACAATATACTGTAATATATACAGGATGCGATCCACTAATTCTTGCAAGTGCAAGAAAGAGGACTGATTGTAGTAACATAAAAACACAGAAATTTGAGATTAATCAAGTGATTTAACATTGTGTTAATACAGCAATTGACATTTTGTTTGATTAGTGGGCAGCATGTCCTCCGCATCTTGCAGGGCCTCTGTTCCCTTGGTTGATGTTGCATAGCAAACTATCTTTTTCCTCTCCTCTAAGTGTGCAAATAATTTATTTGCACTTTTTTGTCTTTGCAAACAATTTTTGTAACGATTTTCCATCCCCCCCCTCCAAAAAAATAATGGTCCGTCCCTTATATGGCTTCTTTAGAGCTTCGTCCACTGCGTGTCTTTCGCACAGCGGTCACAATTGTCACCATTCAAAGACATGATGTAAAAATCCCAGATTCGGTTTACAGAGGACGCATAGTCACGTAAACATGGCTTCTGTTAACGATCGAAGTCCGAAACGTGCAGTTGTCGCAGAATCAGGATCAAGAAAAAGAAAACGAATTGATGACGAAGATAACAAAGAGCCGGTAAATATTGCTGAAAATATCTTCTGCAATCGTGCACTTAACGTAAATGTTCTATCGTTATCAACCTGTAATGTAGTGGTAGTAATAAGTATTGATGATAAATTATGATGATGATGTTCCTGTGTCGGTGACGTGGCTTTGTAATTGCTGGACACTACAAAAGTTTGTACTCATCTTACACTTACTTTACTAAAGTCTGATTGTGCAACAATATATTCACCAAGAGCTCTGCGAAATAAATAGTTGTTTAATTTAAGTTTAGTAATTTTGACAAAAAAGCTTGACGTGCTAGCTTGATCAACTCACGTAATATATGGCTCACGAAATCCTGCTGTACTGTATTTGGAGTTATAATTATGTAATGGTCATTAGTTATGATTGATCTAACACATTGATTTTATTATCGTCACAAACTAGTTGCTATAAAAGCGCCTATTGTCTTGTATGTACTATGTAATGTTAATTCAGCCGCCATACCTGTATGTGTACTATAAAGGATGGAAGACCTGTAGTAACCAGCAACCAAGCATCTGTTCGTCAGCTACACTTAATACAAGTAATGAAATCAAACATTTTCACTACAGTATAATACTATTAGTACATGTTAGTATGCCAGCAAGAGTCACAGCTACAGGTACTGTCACTATCCTTATCATTTCAATGAATTTTCTCCCAATTTACTAAATTATTTGCAATTTTATAGATTGTTCTAGACGGTAAATGTTGGTTAACTAACAATAACATTGTGCTGTTTCTGTTTGTGTTTTTCCTTATCACAATACATTATTCTCCAAAATAACTTGTTATATGTTATCTAAAACAACAATCCTGTGATTTCAAAATAGCTTATATTTAAACTATTTTAATATTTATATTATTGTCATGTTCATGTTTAGGTGACATAATATTTTTTTTATTATACTGATATGGATGAAATACCAGCTTGTCTCTGTCATGTAAAAATGATATCTTCACATGTGAAGATGTTGATGGGCAAAAGATGGTGTCAGTCTGAAATTGACCAATGAGATGTCTCCATTTTGCTGCCGAAAAGCAAGCAGCTAAATGGTTTTCTGCTGACTATAGTGCCAGTGAATGTCTTTAATAGCTTTTGATGGTGTATTTTCCAGTGAAACAACAGAATATACCGACAATTTCAAGCTGTGGTTTTGTTAGCTAATCAACATAAATACAATAAAATATAAACAGAACAGTACATGACCACTTGAAGATACAAATTATATTTTCTTGTGTTGTTTATATCTCTCACTCATTCGCTCTGCTTACTCGTGAGAGATACTGGCAACACTTGAAAATATAATTTGTATCTTTACACAGCTGTCATGTAATGTCCTCTATATATTTAGCATTTTAACTCTCAAGGAAAAACTCTTGGGATAACATGTCCTTCTGCTGATATCTTTTATTAATAAAATAATTTAACTTAATGTGATATTTTAGTTTGTCCACCCAGCACCTTTTGCAGACCCTTGTAAAAATGAAGGTGAATACCGTCTGGATGAGCCTCTTTTAGTTGAAGATATAAGATCTGGGAAAGGTGAGATGGACTATACTACTTAAATGTCAAAGTTGCCAAATAATTTACCAAAAAATGTAACTGGTTTTAATACATGTATAAAAATGCCAATATATGACTGAAATTACTATGCCACTCATTTTCATCAAGAATTATAGTCAGAAACAAAAACCCTAAAGCAGCTTTCCTAATGTAAAGATTAACATATTGTTGAATGTTCTGCAAGTGAAATACTTTGCTTGGTAAAGGTGCACTGGATAGTGAGCAGGAGTGTTTTATCAGATATAAAACACAGCTCAGACAGAAGCAGAGTGTTTTAGATCTGATCAAACATTTATTTATTTATTTATTTATTTATGTATTTATTTATTTATTTATTCATTTATTTATTTATTTGTTTATTTATTTATTTATTTATTTATTTATTTAATAATATTTACCCACAGTAACCCTTCGACCATGATTTAATAACTGCTAAGGTTTCTTTTCAAGGGGCTGTGCTTTATATTTCAAAATTATTAACTACCTACGTTTTAACTAAAATATATGTACATGATTAAATGAAATAGTTGTTTTTAAAGTATTTTTCCATTGCTCTAAATTTTGATTATTCCATGTCACAGCACCATGATAACTGACATGTTACATGTAAACATGTAGTAAATGTGTAGTTCAAGCACATGTTTGATCAGATCTAACTAGTTCATTGGCAAAGTAAATTTGAAAATCAGTAATATCTAAGCTACGAAAATCAAAGTAAAAGTTTATGTAAACTAGGAGAAATCTATATCAGATATAAAAAACACCTTTCATGGTATTTTTGAATTCTTTTCTGTTTTTCTTTTGTTGTTTTCTCATGAATTATTAATGTGTTTTTAAATATATTAGAGTTACCTCAATTTCTTATGGTTACAATTTTTATAAAGTAGTGATGAGGTACCAGCTATATTGTATAATTATGGACCACACATTAAACTATTGCTGGTGTGAAGTTTGGGATATTTTAGTTATTAAATGTCACTAGTTATTTATAATTGTGTACAGTACTTGCGACTTGAAATATATTATTGTTTGTTGGAGATCACTCTCCTCAACAAAGGCTTATGAGGATTTTTGAGATACTGTAGTGGGAAAAGTAAGGGCAGAGGGGATTGTTTCCATGCCTTAAATGGTACCAGGTAATCCCATCAGTATCCCTACTGTATGTAGCCCCCACTGTGTCGGATAACTTTCAAATAAATGCCATATTTCTGCATTTCTATGTCTTCTCTGTTGTTTCAAAATCATTGTGTCATGAAGCTGTAATTGGTTAAACTCATGTAACTGCATGACATAATACATTCTATAGTTATTAGTGGATGTGCCAGATACCACATTACCGGATACCACATTACTGGATACCGGATACTACCGGATATTGCAAAATTACCGGATACTGACGGATATTGCATTACCAGATAACAGATACTGTTGAATATTGCAAAATTACTCTACACCAGATACTGCCGGATACCACATTACCGGATCCGGATACTGCCGGATATCGCAAAATTACCGGAATCCGGTATCCGGATCCGGCACATCCTTAATAGTTATTCTGAAAATGTACAGCCTGTACAAATCACTTGTATAATCTTGTACTTGGACATGTGTTATAGAATATGATGTACATACATGTAATACATACATGGTAGTATAATATAGGAAATCAAGTTTGAAAAATTAAAACTAAAAAATCTTTTTGTTCAGTGAGTAGACCAATAAGGATTTACATGGATGGAATATGTGATTTGTTTCACAGTGGTCATGCCAGAGCATTTCTACAAGCAAAAAACATGTTTGAAAATGTACATTTAATTGTTGGAGGTAAGTCATATAATATGAAAGTGCTTATTTCTAAATTATCTTCAGAATATAGATTAAGGGTGATTAGTATGCATATGTTTACTGTGATTAAGGAGGTTTATATATAACAAGGAAAGAAAGATGTTTTTTCTATCATGTGCAAAGATTTGTGTATTCTTGGTTTTGTTTAACATTAAGATAAATAGCGTTGAGCAATGTGTAACACCCATGCCTTACATGTTGACAACACTGTGACAGACATCAGAATGTTGAATGAACTGTGCTGTTGCAACCTGTGAGATTTTTACTTTCATTGTGTATGCAGGTCAGTGAGCTTGATACTTACTTAATATAACTGGAGGGAGATCTTTGGATTGCCGAGTGACACCAATTTATAATGGTAATAGAACAAATAGCAGTGGTTACAAATCAACCTCCCGCTTATGCGGTTGGTTGATTTTGTAACCACTCATATGATTTGGGCATTAATTGCACAACTTACTTTGTTTTATTACTTATTAATTACATATCATCTTCTGTGATCAGACAAGCACAAAAATACAATTTTTTGAAGTCCAATCTATTAAATTTTTGTCACAAGAATATTTCTTGGTAAATAGTACATTGGAATCATTACAATTTATATCAACATTAATTTCCAAGTTGGTGATTGGCTAAGTATAAATACTAGAGTGAATTTCATGTGCAATTACAGCTCACAAAGGGTGCGATTAATGCTCAAATCGCACTCCTCTTAGCCAATGAAATTGCAGTATTTGCTACTGATTACAGAAGTATATGATAACTAATTGTAATACGTCATTTCCAGTCTTTTTGCTCAGTCTTGCACATACTAAACTGTGTGAAAGGCCGAGCAAAAGGACTAAAAATGACGTAGTCCGTGGGATCTTCCTCCAGTTATATAAATTGAGCTCACTGATGTAGGTAGACCTCCAGGTGAATGTTAGTGTGGGTGTACAGTAAGTGTGTTTGTGTGGACACTTGCAAGTAAACAATTGAACAGTCATGTAGAAGCCCATTGTGGCCTAGTATACTGGTATTAATATTAGAAAATTAAAGATTAATTAAATGTTAATTAATTAAATTAATATCCCAGTCTCCATAATAATGTAAAATATCCTTTTTAGTGAGTAATGATGAAATTACTCATAAACTCAAAGGTTTTACTGTCTTAACTGATGAGGAGAGGTATGATGCTGTTCGTCACTGTCGATATGTTGATGAAGTAGTTCAAGATGCACCATGGTTTGTCACTCCAGAATTTTTAAAGTTACACCAGGTATTGTAAAATAATGTGTTTTATTATATAGTAGACAGTGAGATACACAGTGAGATATTTCAGTTCCCTATCTTCACTAGTGAAGATATCGATCACGTGGTGTTTTTCCGCCAATCACATTGCGTTATTCCGACTTACTAGTATATAATAAACAGAACATTACACGGTGGCTTGAAGATATGGATTTTATTTTCTCGTGTTGAAAACAATATTTCACTCACTCGCTGCGCTCCTTCGTGAAACATTGTTTTCACCACTCGAAAACAAAATTCATGTTTTTGCGCACCCGTGTAATCCTATATATAGTATTCACCGCGATATCGGCGTTTTAATTTTACTATGCATTGTTTAAATGTAAAAAAATTGGTTAAAATGGCATATAAAATAAGAAAAGATAATAATGTTCGTTTTTAAACGCACAACAACAAAGCGTTCATTTTCTACGCTACAGTTCAACGTGTATTCCTTTTCATAAGCATGACCTACAGCATAGGTGCAACGTCTTGCTTGCGTTACCATGGTGTCAAATGAACGTTGGATAATTTATTGTCAAGACAAATTGTTTTTTACACTCAATTATTTATTTAATAAACATTAACTCTATTCTATAAGCTCTTTGAGAGAGAATCTGCTTGTTATGTACCATAAATTGAATACTAGTGCAACATGTTACACTCTCTACAGAGATAAAAATATTGAAAGTAATTGTTGTTTTCTCCATCTAGTATTTAAAGATGCCCCAATTGTCAGTCTACAAGATTTGAGAAATTTCGGTCTTAGCAGTAGCAGTGAATCATGAAAGTCAACAATCACCAAACAAATACCGTAGCTGAATTCACCATTTAATACTAATATTTCATTTTGTGTACATTTGAAAAACTGTGCTTTGGTTTGAATTTTAGTAAACTCGTTTTTAAGTGCTTTCATTATTTTTTTAACTGGTTTATATTATTTTAAGCTAGTTTGAAATTTTCCAGCTACATGTTCAGTATTTCATTTTGGAAGTTTTTGTGAGATTTGTATCTTGTTATAGGGTTGGTGCACTTGGTGGTATCTTTACGTTTACATGCTTGTGCTTGTGCTTATGCTTGTAAACACGGAGCTCAACAACGGCAGTTGCGCATTGCACTGCACGAATAGTGAGAACTCCCGGCCAGCTTGACATGAGAAAAACAACTGCCGACGTCAGCGAAATTACCGTAACACCAACTAAGGGTGCGCGAAAAAAATCATCATGAGGAAAGCTGAGACGCAGTTTTTTTGTCACATTTGCGTGTTCGTGCAGTGCACACTGCAGTATAGTTGGGCTCCCTGTGGTTTATGTTTGTGTTTGGGTTTGTGTTATGTTTATGTTCATGATTATGATTCATGATATTTGTTGACCAATATATCCACTAATTTGGACATTAAGGACAGTTTTTCTGATTCCTCGGGATTACCGCCGTATATCTAATGTCGTTTTTGTCATTGTGGATTTGTTGCAGTTTGTGGTTATTGCACTAAGTACTTGTACTATATATGCTAAGTACTTGTACTATATATATGTATACTTTTAGATAGATTTTGTTGCTCACGATGATATTCCTTACAAGTCAGCCGATAGTGAAGATATTTATCAACTGGTAAAAGATTTAGGACGATTTCTTCCAACACAGAGAACAGAAGGGATTTCAACGTCGGACCTTATTGCTCGAGTTATTAAAAATTACGACGGCTATGTCAGAAGAAATTTAAAAAGAGGATATACCAGGGAAGAACTGAATGTTAGTTTGATAAAGGTAATGTTATGTTTCAAAACAACTTTCAATTGATTTACCCGTGCGTATTTAATACTGTAACATTTGCCAATTTTAAACGCTTTTGACGTTGGCAATCACACTGCTTATTTTGTGTGGGGTTTTTTTGTCTTTCTAATTTTTTGCTTCTCCTTGTATTGCTTTCCTCGTTCTCCCAATCTTTCATTTTTGCGCCACGACGACAAATACGCGAGGTTAAATTAACAATTTGTAGTGGGTTAAAACCAGTGTGTTAAATCTTCTCACTTTAATTGTACGCGAATAGTGGCGGACACTGGGATATTAAAGGTGACTTCCACTCCGTTCAGCGCATGCGCTTTAAAGGAAAATTTGTTTATTTCCAATAATTTATAAGACAGCGATTTCTTGTTGTTTGATTCAATTTGTTTGTTTAATATAAACACAGTTACTTTAGATAGCCTAATTGTGTTACATTGTTTTAAAGCTAAAATGTTTTAAAGTGTTAGGCATTAGGTTATCTGACGGAAGTCTTGTGTGTCCGACAGACAGACATCTAGGCGCTTGAAGCCTGAAAATGTTGGCCAGTAGAAAAAGACAAAACTTTGCGGTTTTTGCGTCACATATCATGGCCTTATGGAATAAACTATACAGCAAAATTACGTTATGCCCCGGCCCCAATATTTTAAGTGCCCGCCGCTGAATTCAAGGACGATGACACCCCGTCGTTTTCCCGCCCGTCGTGAACCTTAAGTTCAGTATATCTTGACAATGGAAGCAAGTATGAAAGAACTTTTAACTAGTTATAAAATCATACCAAACAAACCACGTATAAAGGTAATTTTTTGTTTTATATAATAGAAAACAAAGTTGTTAAAAGTAACATCTAACCGTAACAGAACATGTGTATTTTGAAGTTACAGTAATGCCCATTGTTTCGGCTTTCTCCGACCTTCACCGTGTAGCTCAGTGGCCAGAGCTTCGGACTAGTAGATCAAAGATTGTGGGCTCGATTCCCAGCTTCGCTTTTCCCAGTATGGTTTCGATCACTTGGAGAGCGCCTTAATCCTTATTCATATTACCCGAGTACAGAAAAAACTCCCACCAAATAATTAATTGATATATTAAATATTTTTGAGCAGGAAAAGGAACTGAAGGCAAAAGACAAATTAGGGGAAATTAAAGATAACATTATACAAAAATGGGAAGCGAAATCAAGAGACATCATCAACGGGTTTTTGGATTTGTTTGGCCGCGATGGAAGACTGGTAAGCTTTGTGAAATCATATATGCCCGCTGCGGAAACCGACGATAAAACTTAACATTTGTTTTTATAATTACTTAATGGTAGTAATAATATAATAATTGTCGTAAAATAAGTAAATAATTTAGGGTTGTTTACGTGAATATAGCCTGTGCACAGAACTAACTCGATGTGAGGAACGAGTAATGTCTGAACAGCTGTACGGGTGCTTTTTTCTCGCATAAATTAAACACTGAGTTTTAGGGGTTTAATTTATGCATTGGCTAACAATTATGTTGTGATTACGTAATGATTTTGACTCAGAGTTTCAGAAGATGATTGTTTGTGCGGACTGAACTTGTTATGCCAACTTTTGTGGTGTTTGAGTCAACCATTGCACAATCTATACATAATTATTAGCCTCTGCATAAATTAAATCCCTAAAACTTAGAATTTGATTTATGCAATGAACAAGCTTTTGCGCCAATGTTTACAGACTATACCCGTGTTGATTAAAGGTCTGTACACAGGCAACGTGAATAGGGCAAAAGATATTTAAGAGATTGTCGTTTTCATTTACATTAAGTATTTAACATTATTCGTTGACAAAGGAAAACGTTGTGCCTTCACTCAGAAACGAGTGAATTTCACGTGCAAAAAAAGAAAGGAACGCTTAAGCCCTGTGCAAATGAGGGAACATTGTTGTTGGAAACATTGTTTATCCGTATATGCGGGAAACTGACTGTGGTTGAGCAAACGTGGTAACGATGTTAGCGACAAAAACACGACGTTTTTGTCGTTAACTTGGTGGGAAACATTTTTACTTGCTTGAAATAAAATTTTGTTTCCACAACGGTTTTACGACCGGGCAGACGGATTAACCTTTCAGAAAATCGAAATTTCAAATATTCCCACGCCAATGTTTCCTTGTTTTCCAAGGGCGTCACGACGAAATGACGGCGAAAACATCTGTTCATGTGATAGAAAGATCAAATATAATTCGTGATCATTCTATCAAACGAAAAGTTGTGATCTTTCTATTGAATGTATATGTTTTTGTTGTTTTTCAAACTGTGTCGTCCCTATGGGTAATTAGCCTAAATCGTTTTTGAGTCCACGACTTTTGAAGTATTTTTTGCAAGAAGCAAATTATTTGAAAAATTTTTACTAAATAAAAACGACAAATTCTTTTTAGCTATTTTTTGCTCTTTCAACTTTCAAGTGCACTAGTTCCATAAGCACTATAAAGGTTTTCTATTTTTTCATACTAGAATTGTTTTTCAATTTTTATATTTTTTGTACAGTTGATGTATGAGATAACAATACTAACTTTAGCGTAAATATGGAAGCATTACAACTTAAACTAAAACTAACTGTAAATGAGTTAAACTTAGAAAATTGTAAATTTAAACGAAGACGGTAAATTGTATACTGTACCTTAAAATTCACATCATGATAAACTACGTATAAATCAAATAAAAAAGTTGTAAATAGTAAAACATCACGTACATTAAACTTAAAATTTCTTTAAAAAATATTAGTAAAACTTAAATTTTTAAAACTTAGTTATGGTGCAAGTCCATTTTTAACCCACTCAGTGGATGAATCGTAAGCATAGTATTATTAATCCATAGTATAGTTTTAAAGTTTAAAAATCTAAAGTTTAAAAAGTGTAATTACGTAATATACGAACTTTCCTTAAACAAAATATTACAGCGAAATTCGTAAGTTGCTAAATATACCCGGTTTTGTTAATGTTTCCATCGAGAGTCTTAAAGAGTAAACTGTGGTCAGTGGTGCAGGAAAGTCAATAATTGGGGGGGGGCACATATTCATATATTCGTGTTCTACATTATTAACTTCTTTTGAAATCGATTGTTTTTACGGTCTGCGAACATGAATGTATGAATATGTGCCCCCCCAATTATCGACTTTTCTACGTCACTGAGTGTGGTTCAAGAATGTTCTAGTATTATGTAGCGTGTTTTTTAAGGGGTAATATTGCTTAATATTGCTTGATAATGCTCCAGATATAATCTGGAGAAAAGGAGATTTTTGTCCAACAAAAATTACTCGTGAGAGAAATGTCATTTTTCACAGTTGTGACACTTGACATCAGTCTATCTATCACACTTGACATCAGACTATCTCGTTAACCCTTTCAGGACTGCAGTTGACTTTTATTATTTTACGTAGGCTAACGCCAGACGATTTTACTTGTTTAAGACAGAACTAGGGCCAGAAAGGGTTAAAAACTTTCTCTCGTTAAGTAATACAGTGGTGTGTTGAAAACTGAATTAGGGTTTAATAAATCATTTGCTAGTTTTGGAAAAATAAATGAGTTATCTGCAATCTATTTTCAAGTCACAATTTGCTCTTATAAAAGGCGTCGCTCGAAATGTTTGCAAAATATTTTTTATTGTTGGCAGTTTAATACGACCAATTTGCAATTTGATTTTTTTCTTATTTCGCAAGCCGTATATAAACATTTTTAATAAACATTTTGTAAAGATTGCTTTGAAGACATTTTGGTGTGACAATACGCTTACCTGTCTTCATTGACAACATTTCTTAGACCAGTTTAATTGTAGCCTTTAACAAAAATTTGGCAACCAAAAATTTGCCAACATGAAATTTAACGAATCTCTTGGGTGAGCTTTTTGTAATAATCATATAGTAAAACAGTAACCAACAACGCTAAAGAAATATATGTTATTTACCAGCAACGAAGCAATTTGATTGGCTGAAACGCGTGGATACCGGACCGGAAAAAAATAAATAGGAAATATTATTTAACAAATGACTTTAATAAGGAATAGAAGACCATATACGAAAATGGCGCAATTTTTTATTATCTTTTTTATGTTAATTAATGGGCTAACTTAGGTATCTCACAGACAAAAATTTAAAGCTATCCTTACTAGTAATACATGTAGTAAAGGCTCATTTACACGATACGATTAGTTGTATGCGATTCGTATCTTGACGTATGAAAATCAGTGCCACGCCATCTTTCTCAACTCAACAACCAATAGCGAGTCTAAAACGTGATCCTTTTTCTCTGCTGACTCAATCACATACGCCAGGATACAAATCGCACACAACTAATCGTATCGTGTAAATAGGCCATAAGACACATAATTGCTGCTGACCACGACTCTGATTATGACTACGACGGCGTGACTAATACTACTTGTGCCACAAGCAGCCTATACTTATGCTATGATTTTAGATTAAAACTTTGATACGACTTCATAATTACGAAAATTATAAAGAAATAATGACAAACTTCTTAATTACGAGTAATAATCGCATTTAGATGTGTTCACACGACGACTGAACTGGCAGCGCTGACGTATGTCATCGTATATATCAGTATATAATTTACTAAAGGTAGGCAAGAGGATTTTCAAATACATAAAGATAAACGTCGTTTTCTAACAATACCAGTAGCTTTAAAGGGATATGGCAATATTTTTTTTTATCGTCCCAAATGAAAGAACTCTTAAAACTATTTAATAACTTACTTTACAGATTTGTTCTATCTTTCTTTGTTTT
>JAOBAZ010139880.1:0-10934 GCA_026546875.1 Pteroeides caledonicum | reverse complement strand
CGATTTGGAACTTCTCGTCTGGTAGGTCCGGACCGTAAACTTTGAGTAAAACTAGCTAGTAGAGAACTTTGTTGCAATTATCGGGTACGTAGATCTTGTGAACGCCCCGTCCTCAGGTAAAAGGTGCATTTCACGAGACAGACTTCATACTATTCTAGCTTGCTCCTGGACTGAATGTCACTGCTGAGTGTAAAAATGGAGTAAAAAGTACGCCAAATAGTACCTTTTTCATTCCATTTTTCAAGTTGACTTACATGTAGCTCCCATCAAGTAACAGTTGAGCATATATTTTACTCCATGTAAATTTTGCACCAAACGCTAATCAAGATAATTATTTAATGTATCGCTATTGTTGTATCAATTTTATTTATTTAGCTGGACATTATGTTTCCGATATTACAAAGTTCCGTCGCCAATGTAAAGCAGCCAAGCAGAAGGAATACAAGGTACAACGGAGGTTTATTTCATTTTCTGATTACTAATATCTAGCGAAGTTCCTTGGGCAAGTACTGTATACCACTTGAAACCCTATAGTTCTGGAAGTGTTTCAACAACGTTTGTTAATTTTGACGGAAACTCCGATTTCTTGAGCTGTGTCGATACCCACACACTTTTACCGTATTAGTCTAAATTTGGAAAACGCTTACCACTAGGGGAGGACTCAGTAGCGGAATTGACTCCGAAAGCTACTGTATGACTATATATAGTTAGACGTGGTAGCACGTGCTTTAGTACTGACCAACGATACCCACTCCAGTCGTCCTGTTACAATCTATACTGTATCATGTAGTCAACCCGTTTTGAATTGAGGTAACACACGTACAGTACTATCAAAAAGTGTTTACGTTCAAGAGAGAAACTGCTTGCTTTCAACAGCGTCATGCCGGTGTTCCTGTTGGTCTCTATGTTGCTAGTTGTGAGGGGTTGGTATACCATATGCTAACGAGGACAACAATAGTCTGCGTATGTAGCAGCCAGCATTGGGACTTTGGGAATCGAGGCAGTCGCGCGGAACAACAAAATTAGCCCGGCTTGTTGCTAGGCGGGCGGGAAATGAGAAATACCGCCTGCACGATTACTATAACGCGTTTCAGTTGTCCGTCAGCTGGGCGCTGATAGGCTGAATATTGATACGGTGATACCCGAACTTTCAAACCATATTAGTTCATAAAGTTGTTCGAGGAAATCGCTCATGAACGAACAAATAAGCGAATCATCTGTCGTAATTTGTGTTGGTACTACTGTCACAGACATGACATGACATATCACTTGACTGGCTCTCAAAAAATAGGCGGAACTCCAAAACGTTGGTAATCATGCAGGCAGTGTTTTTTCTGCCCCAACAATTATCGTAATAGTAACTGTCTACCATAGTTTGTAATTACTATCTCTTAACTAGCTTAATTATGCTGCATATCTGTGTATATTTTTGGCAGTGAAAA
This sequence comes from Pteroeides caledonicum, assembly GCA_026546875.1. Lineage (NCBI taxonomy): Eukaryota > Metazoa > Cnidaria > Anthozoa > Scleralcyonacea > Pennatulidae > Pteroeides > Pteroeides caledonicum. Next base: position 9,492 of record JAOBAZ010139880.1, on the reverse strand, counting down.
TGCATTAAATGGTTAAATGTATTCTATTTCAGCATTATAATGCCATGCTTTCTATTAGTATCTATTGGAAGCAGTGTATTTACTATTTAGTTACTTCGTGTGTAATTTTTAAAAGAGCTTTAAAGTTCTTGTAAAAATTATAAAGGAAGCACCACTTTGGTGAATTTACTGCTTCCAGCAGATGTTAATATACGCCCATGCCATTATGTTCGTATAGAATATACTTAAGCGTTTAATTCGTAAAATAATTCAGTTTAATTAGACTTATCGTCAATATTCTCAACAATTCCATTTTGAATAGTCTTTGATGTTTATTGTACAGGTATAATTACATTTTGACATCTCACGAAAGTTGCACGTTATTTTTATTAAGCTTAAATTAAAGAAATTTTATCGAAAATTGGTACATGATGTGTTGATATCAAGACAGGTAAGGTTTATTGTTACATTCAACTAATTTAAAAACTGCATGTTCCGAACAATTCACACAGGCATCATTTGGCCTTTTTACTTCGCCGCTGCGTAGCACGAGTTCAGTTATAAACTGGCCATTATTATTTTCCATGTTTTTCATGTTTTAGACAGCAGTCCTCCTCGCCGCTATCACCTGGCCAGCATGTCCCGCCTTGTATGACCCCTCTAAAATTGAACCCCGGTTATAATGCCTCCTCCTCATCGCTGCGGCATCCGCTCTAGACAGAGGACTATTTTATCGTTCGTAGGCATACATTAGGAACACCCATCACAGTAAGAATATAACGCTATGTTACGATCTTGGCTATAACGTCACCTAACATACAATGTACGAGTGGACAACACTCGCCGAATCTTGATTCATAACGTAAACTGCGCTTGCATAGTTTACAGGCTTGGATCCCAGCAGAACGCGACGCAGTCAAACTGAGGCAGTCAAAGGGTTAACCCCTGAGTAGGCGTTTTGGTTATTTTGCTTTGTTTTTGTAACCTTAGGAAATAATTGATAAAGTTTTGTCCACTTCACATCAAGATGCTACAATTACCTTAAGGTATTTCAAAACAATACATGGTAGTTTTATAAACAAACTTATCTAATTTTGCAATTTTTTGTGTTACTGTATATTTTATTTTCGATTTTATTTTACATTTTCAATTTCGTTTCTTGGACTACGTGTGTCAACACGTTAATGAAATAATTGTTTTCTATGAAATACTTATACTTAACATTGCAAACCATGTCACAGCTCACCATAACAAACCATATCACTTAAACTATATCATACCGTTCTATACTGTCATACTATACTGTCTATCCTACATACTGTCATACCTCAGTATACAGTAGCATGCCATGGTGATGGCATGCTATGCCAATTGTATACAATAGACACGATACCATGTTACACCATAGTCCGTAGAGTAGACGGTCTGGTATATATTGATTAGAACTCATTATCTATGTTATTGGCTGAGTTTGTGCATGTTTGCAGCCCTTGAAATTCGCGGCGGTATTCGGAAATTGGCGACGTGATTGCCGACGTGATTGCCGACGTGAATAGCGAAAATTGCCGATCACGACGGCAATTTTTTGCCGACGTAAAAATTTGTTTATAATCGACCGAAAAAGGTTGCTGATCATCTTCATCGGCAAGAAATATATTTGACTATCCCAAAGACATGCACTTGTACGGTCAAAAGACAAAGCTCATTCATTAAACAGCATTTTTGAATAAATTTTATGTAGTTCATAATTTATAATGCTGCTGTGTTTTGCTGCGATTATAAGCATAAAAATTGAAATAATGATAATTAAGCAGTATCATCGGTCGTTTTTTACGAGATATAGAGAGACAATAACATAGTAATAAAAAGCTTTGCCAATAATATTGTTCTCACTGCACAACTATTTTGTTTTGGAATTTGATTTGATGTATTAATCAAAGTTATTGTTGTATATCTTTTGACTTTAAATAACTTTTAGAGAAATTTCACCCATTAAAGGCTAAAACTAAACATCATCTCTTTTGCCGACGTGAATTCCGCTACATCGTCGTGAAACAGAAAATGACGGATTCACGTCGACAGTTTTTAGCCGCGGTGAAAAATTCTGAATTTCAAGGGCTGTGTTTGTGCACCTTCGTGATCACGTGCCTATTAAATATTGAGATAAATACCCAATAAATATGATTCGGAAAAGCACTCACCCGTAAGTTTGAACAATGGAAACTTATTGTTGTAGTGACGTGACGCGACGGTACGGTGCGCGAGCTTGCGTTATAAGTGTATTAAACACTCGAATCTCACGGTAATTTCAACATTTATTTGACATAAAACACATAACTTACAATACAAAATAGAAGAAACTGTAAAACGTTTTAGTTTCGCTTTCTCGTTTTATCAACAAAACCTCTTTTCCCGTCCCCACGCATCTGCGCATGCTACTAATATACGCGCCAAATATATCGATAGCGCAAAATTAACCGCTTTACAACACTCCCGGGGTTGATCAATAAATTGATCAAAACTTAGAACAAAATCTCAACAATTACATTATAAAGTACAATATACAGTACGTGTCTGTCACGAACGAGATTGTCTTCGTAACATCTCGCCATGTACTGCAGCCTTGCGTCTCGGTGCTCTTCCTTCTTGTAATTTCTCATTCTTTGGTTGCCCTGCGTTCACATTGCTCGCCTGGTTACACGTTTGCACTTCGTTATTTGTACTCGCCTTCACTTCCAATGGCATCAAATGCTGTATTGGTCGTCGCATCTCAACAGGGTTTCCATTTTCACCAGTTACACGAACCTTCGCTGATCGCACTCTTCCGTCACTGCTTGGCAATAAACTTTCGACCTTCGCTAATTTCCAAAACGTGCGTTTCGTAGTATCATTTCGTAGTATGACAATGTCGCCAACCATTGTCGGTGTCTGATTGTTAGCATGAGTAGACTTGTGCGACTCTCTTAAACTTAGCAGGTACTCGGATCTCCACTGTTTAATATGGATGTGCCGGATACCACTTTACCGGATACCGGATTTAACCGGATACTTACTGGCCGGGTCGTATCGGATACCGGATTGTTACCGGATGTTGGTAGCATAGATAATTTATAGTAATTAGTAAATTTTTGTTGCATGCAACTACCATAACAAATATTGTTTGCAAATAAATGCACGATGTAGCTAGTCAGATTACTTTTTAAAGTGCAAGGTTGACGACTCACCAGGCAAAACAGCACAATGGCGGAAGTAAACACGGAATCAACTATCCGGTTACATATTCGGGGAAAATCTACCGGATTCCGGATATCGGGAAATTACCGGATACCGGAATCCGGTATCCTGATCCGGCACATCCCTACTGTTTAATAAACTGATTCAAAACTCTCCTATGGTACTTCATTCGCTTCGTAAGAGACTCATTTGTACTAACTACCTCGTAAAGTTTGTCATGTGGCGATTTGTCGTCCGCGTAGTAAATGAGATGGTGTGAGGGCGAACGATATTCCCTGTTCGTCGTCATACATAAACGTCAACGGGCGATTGTTCAGAGTAGCTTCAATTTCACAAAGTAACGTACAGTATGAAGTTCTCCAAAAGATAAAGCAGCTCGTCCTATCACTTTCTTCAGGCATCGTTTGACACTGCGCACCCTTCTCTCCCAGAAGCCACCGTGCCATGGAGCTCTCTCGGTTATAAATTTCCAGGTAATGCCTCGGTCTGAAAGGTAACACTTCACTTCTTTAGACACTCCAATCATTTTCACTTCCTTGGATGCCGATTTGAACGTCTTCGCGTTATCAGTTAAAATTCTTGTTGGCAACCCCCAGTGGCTCACCAAGCGTCTGAAGGCTTGAAGGAAGGTGACGGCGGCCAGGTTCTCTACAAGTTCCAAATGCAAAGCCCTCGTAGACGCACAAGTAAACAAGGCTATATAAACTTTGACCTCGTCGTTGGACGTCGGAGAATTATTTACATAAACGGGACCAGCAAAGTCAATACCAGTATTACAAAAGGGTGGTTCCTCGCTTACTCGATCAGGTGGGAGCTGTGGTGGCTTTGGAGTGGGGAACGGCTTTCCTTCCATTTTTTTTACATGCAACGCATCTCCTTACCACTTGCTTTACTGCCTCTCTCCCCCTCTGGATCCAATATTTTTCGCGTATTGAATTCAGTGTATCTCGGATTCCGTTATGGTGGACGACTGTGGTGTTGTCGGATGACTAGGTCGGTGAAGGGATGCTTGGCGGGGATAAGAATCGGATGTTTGGCTGCTAGCTCTTGAGAAGAATTCTCAAGCCTTCCTTCACAGCGTATTAATCCATGCTCGTCCTTGTAAGGGCCTAACCGTGTGGCCAAGGCTGTAGGTTGTCGATGCGCTTCGTAGTAGAATTTCGGCTGGAATTCGCGTTCTTGTGTGTCCTTGATCCACAATCGTTCCGCTTCTTGTCGCTCCTGTGCGGTCAACTGAGTGTTTTCAAACTTGTGGCGTGGGTCTTTCCACTTTTTTGCGCATCTACTGAATGTTGCCGTAACTCGTAACAACCTCACTTTAGTACTGTACCGTTGTATGTCTATCAGGTCACTAATCATGGAAACTTGCGAAACTTCTCTGCTTGGTGTGTTAGACATGGAGTGCACAATAGTGGGTGTAGTCTTCCTCGATTCGACCAACGTTCCCACTTCGTTGTCGATGTAGCTTTGTGGATCATGTGGCCAACGCTCTATTGGATAATTAAAAAAGTCGGGACCGTTCCACCAATGGTTGTTTCGTATCAACTCATCAGCGGAGCAGCCTCTTGATGGTAAATCAGCTACGTTAATTTCTCCCGGACAAAATCTCCATAAATCACGGTCGATGAGTTCCCTTATCTCTTTCACTCGGTTTTGGACACAGGGTTCCCAAGGCTTATCGTTGCGGATCCAGCATAAGACGGTGTAAGAGTCGCTCCACAGGTACACGTCGGGTTTCGACTTCAGAGACGTCAACGCCTTCTTAACTTCTAATCAGTCTGGCGAGAATCGTTGCCCCAAGCAACTCTAACCGAGGTATAGTTTGGCGTTTAATTGGCGCAACCCGAGTCTTCGAGGCGACTAAATTGATCTCAATGTCGCCATTCACATGTATAGTCCGTAGGTAAACGACTGCTGCGAAAGCTTTCCTGGATGCATCTCAGAATCCATGTAACTCGTGTTTCGTTGGAGTATTCCCTCTTGTTGTGAAATCGCACCTCGGAACCTCGACGCCCTTTAAGTCATCTAAACTGTGGACTAATTTATTCCACTTGGCTAATTGCTCTCCAGTTAACTTATCGTCCCAGTCAATCTTTGATATGCATAACTCTTGGAAGAATACTTTCATGTTAATCGTAAAAGGCGATAACAGTCCTATGGGGTCGAATATCTTGGCAGAAAGTTGTAAGACTGACCTCTTGGTTGGAGCTAAAGTTTTGGCATACTGCGACTGTTTAATGTGATTGTGAACAAGTGCATCTTTATCAACGTCCCATAGTGTTCCCAAGACCATCACTACTTACTTGTCTCCAAGTCGCCATCGTTACTTTTCTTGTCACATGCTTGGAGACTCCCGGGGTTATTTACCCCTTGATTTCGTTCCGCATCTGCTGTTATCTTTTCTTGTAAGTGTTTTGAATTTGTGTGCCATTTGCGCAGCGTGAAACCTTTTTCATTCATCAAGCGTTTAGATCCCTCATAAGTTTCGGATGCTTCTGCGTCCGTAAAGACACCACCAACAAGATCGTCGACATAGAAGGAATCTTGCAGCAGGGAGACAATCTTTGGTGTTCTTTCTCGATTGACAGCCAAGTGGTGTTGAATCACGGTGGTTAAAATGGCCGGACTTGAGACCAAGCCAAACACCAATCGACAGAACTGGTACTTTCGAATTCTAGGCCTTTCCTTGTTTGGGTCATCAAACCATAGGAATCGAACCATTCTACGGTCTTCTGGTGCAATTTCGACTTGATGAAATGCCTTTTCAATGTCCGCAGTCAGCCTACAGGGTATCCTCTGAATTTTACAAGTACATCGAACAGGTACGGAACCATGTTGGGACCCTTCTCTAAACAATCGTTGATTGAAACACTGCTATTATCTGGCTTGGCGGAACCGTCGAATACGACACGCATCTTCGTAGTTTGTTTGTCCTGGCGAACAACACCTTTTGGCAAATAGTAGGTTCCCTCATCTGCATCTTGCTCCGGAACAGGCTCGATGTTGCCGGAAGTGATTTGTTCTTTGATGATCTTGTCATAGTTTTGAAGAAGATCTTGGTCGTTTTTGAGACGCTTGTTATAGGTGCCTAAGGCGGCTTGTACATGATTGGTAGCCTTTGGAGTCAGGTTGATATTCTAATTTCCAAGGCAGGCTTATTTCGTAACGCTTTTCTTCACTGTCATACGTAAGTTCTTTAAGAAACATGCCCTCACCTGGCTTGTCATCATGGATACCAACAGATTCTGTGTCCCAGAATCTGCGCAGTTCGTTAATCAGTTGTTGATCCTTATCTTCAAAAGTTAAGGAGTTTCTTGGTGTGTTGGCCGATTCCACAGTGATGAGGTTGTTCAGTGACAGATCTTGACTGGCAATTTGTGTGGGTCCTGCAACTACCCATCCGAATATTGTATTCATGGCTACTGGTCCACTTTCACCCCGTCGAACTTCATTGGTGACAACATCAAAATAGTGGTCAGACCCAATCAAAACGTCAATATCTGTTGGAGCTTTCTCGTTTTATCAACAAAAACTCTTCTCCCGTCCCCACGCATCTGCGCATGCTACTAATATACGCGCCAAATACATCGATAGCGCAAAATTAATCGCTTTAGAACAATAAGCAGCTCGGTAAATTTTACTTAAAATTTACCACTTGGAAGGAGATTTTTACCAATAAAACTGAGAACAATTACTGTTAAAGAGGCAGACATTGCCAGCATCAAGCTTTTTCCTGAAGTTCTCCCGGATAACCTGTGAAAAATCATAAAGATCTCGCGAATGTATCGATGTTTAAGCGAAATTCACGTTCTGTTTTGGGAGTGCTGTGTCTTTATAAAGACAAGCTATTGAAGCAACTGGTAAAAATAGTGTACTTTTTGTAAAGGTAAAACTTTTCCCCTTTTTTGAATCATTTTCGTGAAACTTTACTTAGTAAAATTCAAGTTCGTTATTGAATTACGCACGCGCCGGCGGCTGGTTTTCTAATTTGCACGTGACGTGATTGGCTTGCGTCTTCATTCTAAACCAAACCCCGCGAAAACCAGAATATTTTTTTTTCTTTTAAACAAATAAGATAAATATAAATTGCATGTATAAATGTTTAAGTTATATAATAAATGGTTACAATATATAAATGTTAATCAAGAATTATTATTAAATTTTTAAATTATTATTATATTGAGACGTGCATGCAATTAAAATATAACATTGCAAGCAAAAAGAAAATGAATATTAAGTATAACAAATTCAGAACTAACCATAAACAACCACAATATTAATTACACCAGCAACGTGGAAGATGTCGCATGTGACGCCGGTCCCGGGTGGTGCTGCCAAACAAGTGACCAACTTTCTACCCATATCGTTGTTATCAATCACATCCAAAGTCGTGGAACGTTGTGTGTACAACAGGCTTGTTCAACATTTTTCGGACCACTTACATCACCTTCAGTATGGCTTTTTGAAGGGCAAGTCAACCACCGGTGAACTCCTGTACGTACTACACCAAGTTGGCGAGTCTCTTTACAAGCCGGTCCACACTGACTCCATCTTTCTGGACTTTGCGAAGGCATTTGACGGAGTGGATCATCGCCTCCTTGTCGGGAAACCTTGTCAAAATGACATCTCTGAGAGCTTGCTGCAGTGGTTCGAGAGTTACCTGTCGGAACGCTACCAGAGGGTTACTGTGCTAGGTGCAACATGCGAGGCAGTACGTGTGCTATCTGGAGTGCCACAGTGTTCAATTCTCGGACCACTGCCGGGCCAACAGTGATCGCTTCATCTTCCGCAGCGTTATTCGCTGATGACACCAAGTGTTTCCACAGTACGAGGTAACTTGATGATGTACAGGACCTTCAACATGATGTGGATAACGTCTGTAAATGGTGCACCGTTTGGCGGTGGATCTGAACCAGTCAAAGTGTAGTCACTTGCATACCACGAGAAACTTCAAACCGATCCAGTCATCATACCACGTCATGGATACTCCAGTGAGTAACCTTGTCGTCCAGAAAGATCTCAGTGTCATGGTCACTTCCAGTCTCAAATGGAACGCTCATGTTACCAGAGTATCTGGCAAGGCAAACACAATGCTGTGCTTACTAAGAATATCTTGTCATGGCATCAAAAACCCACGTGTTCGCCGCTCACTATACATCAACCTCGTTCGGAGTCATTTGGGCTATTGCTGACAAGTCTGGGTTCCGCAGACTGTCGCCCTTATACAAACCATGAAAAGAGTCCAGCGCCGCGCAACAAAATTTATTTTGTCATTGCCATTCCGTTCGGACTTCTCGTATAAGGAGAGACTGGCGGAACTTGGCTTGCTACCGGTAACGTACTGGCATGAGTACCTCGATCTGGTCTACTTGTGGAAGCAACTAAAAAATCCAGGTGGTCATCATTTTTCCATCAAGCAGCCCAATCGTGTCACGAGAACTACATGTACTACATCTACCGAACTTATTTTAAATATTCCTAAATCTAACACTCTTAACTGTACTTACCAGAACAGCTATTATTGTCGAACTCCTAGAATATTTAACTGCTTACCATCAAACGTACGTGATCCTAATCTATCTTTATCTCTATTTAACTCTAAACTTTATGAATATTTCAAGTCTACAACAAAACATTTGTAAGGCACCCCAAACTGGGAGCCTAACTCTGTGGGGTATTGCCAGCCAACAAATGACAAAGTTTGTAAAATAAAATAAATATTGGGTGATCACTCCAAAATACAATTGGCACGCGATAGCGAGGATGCACAAAGTTTACATAAACCGAGATCAACATAGATAACGAGTTCTATTGAATTATTATCCAGGGGAAGGGATGGCAGATACAACTTTATCATGCTAATAATAAACAAATAATCATGCGATGTTGCTCGTACATTTTGCCAAATTGGACTTTCCTTTGCGGCTCGTCCAATTTTGGCAAAATTTTCAAACATCACTCGTACTATTAATCCCTAATTCTACTCGCCATCACATGATGACCGATACAGCTTGGTCAAAGTATGTTTCTGATTGGTCAAAATGTTATTATGCAAATGTACAGTGCTAAATTTGTCCATATTGCTCATAAAGCATTTCGAGTATGTTTAACTATAATTTAAATAGTTTTTTTTTATTATAAAGCTGGCACGAAAGGCAACTTCGTAAAGGCTCGTCGTTAAACGGAAATCTAGAATCCAAATACAAAAAGTAAGATATTGTTTTTGTTAAAAATTTTGTAATCAAACCCAGTAAAAGTCTGAATGTAGCGCTCGTTTAA
>JAOBAZ010139769.1:0-10941 GCA_026546875.1 Pteroeides caledonicum | reverse complement strand
ATCTTATTAAAACAAGCAATTTGATTGAATTTGAGCCGTGTGTTATTAAAGTATAGATGCACAGATGGCGTCATCAATATTTTGCTTGTTGTTTTCCGTGTTGTTTTCGGATGTATAAAACAAATAGATTGGATTTTCTTGTGCGTGTGTACTGTAATAGATCACAGATTATGTCATATCGTGTAGAGAACAAAAAGTCACGGCACTCAACTTCGTCTCGTGCCGTACTTTTTAGTTCTTCACACGATATGACATCATCTGTGATGTATTACAGTATACACGCACGGCAAAATCCAATCTATTTGTTAAATATATATATATATATGTAATATTTAAAAACCGAGTCAAAGGCCTTTATCGGGGTATAAAGACACGAGCCGAAGACGAGTGATTTTATCCCGATAAAGGCTGATTACGAGGTTTGTAAGACGAGTGTGGCTTCTAAATTTACAATAAGATTAGATAATTTAATAACAACTAATCATAGAAAAAGTGGTAAGAGAAAATATGATCACAAACTATAGCCGAACTAGATGTCGTGACCGACATCTAGTTCGTGATCCGGTACCGTGTAAACGGGGTCTAAATCAGTATACAACGACTCGATGTGTTGAGCTCATATATAAACAAAATGTGAGAAATAACGTCAAGTAAGAAAAACAATCGTCTCTGTCAATAAAGCACAAGTATCTATATCATGTAAACACATGTGCTTAATCAACCTATAAAAACACTGATTAAGCATGTATTTCATTCGATTGTTTTTTATGAATCATTGATTCATCACTTATCATCATACTTTTTTCTGCCCAGTTTAAACATTCTTCATTAGCCTAAAAACTATCCTCAGCCAAGTTTCAATAAATTCTGAAATCATTTAAGGGTTTTAACCAGAAGCTCAATTAATCATGTAATCATCGAACCCATAGGGGGACTGTGCAGGAGTGTTTTAAATTGCCTAAATCGTAAAAGCCATCACAAGAAGTAGTAGGTCCAAATCAGTAAAAAAACAATATTCAAAGATACTTGGATTTATTACATAGTGTTTTAATTACTAATGAACTAAAGTCAAATATTGCACTTTATTTCAAAAGCGCGTGTATCCCACCATAGCCTATTTAATAATACAAATGATTTGATACAAAATATTTTGAGAGGTATTGATAGGAAATGTGCTTAGCGAATTTTTTTTTCGAGCATTTTAAACGCAATACACATTTTGGGATGCTCTTTGAATTAATATTGGGTACATTTTATCAATCGTTCTCACTCCTTTCACTAGTCTGATAGCCGGAAAAATAGAAAACCTGAAAATTGTTACCAACAGGAACATTTACTTTCTCAGCAACACACAAAGCAGTTTACTTAGTTTCTAAAATACAACACACTTGCTGTAGACGTTTTTTGGCACACTAAGAAAATCGAGACTACCAATCAAACCAAGCACCAAACAGCTAAAACTGTTCTGTTAACAGTCATCATGTTTTACGGAAAAGCAAATCTATATCCTCATTATGTTGAGGCACAAGCTTGCAAAAAATTATTATATACTCACAGATGAAAACTGAAACATAAATCTTCAGTCTACACCTATCGCATACACAATGAGTTGAGTGTGATACTAAGGATAGACGAGGTTTTAAATCCTAAACTTTCCAGGAGTGCATTCCCGTATGTAACACACGAGAGCAGAAATTGTCCACCCTTGCGCTTGTGATCCAGGAACTAGAGGCCTCCGAAATGATTAGCGGTGGCGCTTGGCGCTCGTCATACGTTTTTCTTAATGATGGTAACCAAGTAAAAAAGCACATGTGTTTCACGGGAGCTTAAAAATGGCTCTATGATCAATACAGTAAATGTACATGTTACAGGGTATCAGAATACACATACCTCAAGGTTATTAGCGGTTACATCAAGTTCTTCTAGATTTTCAAGACTAAAAATAAACAAGATGGTTAAAATATAGTGACACCAATAAACTACCACAACAAGACGTATTACGTGTTCAAGTGTCAAGATCTACATGGTTCATCAGCCGCAGAAACATACAATGACAAGATTGTTAAGCCAAATTCAAAACCACACATCAATGCTGCATTTTACTTGATCCAAAATTTTAAGTTACAGTAAGTTATAGTAGCTAAGTACCTTCCAATAGATGGAGGAAGGAAGATTAAATCATTCTCATCCAATTTAAGCGTTTGTAAACTTGTAAGAGAACCTAGAAAATAAAGCACGTTCACGTAATATTTAGTAAACGTTTACAGTAAAACGACAAATTTGTAACCTGGGCAACCAAATACAAGAACGTTTAATGCTGTGAAAAAGTGAGAAACGTCAATACCAATATTTCCTGGTAGTTCCAGTAATTCGTTCACTGACAAATACAGGTCAGTCAAGTTGTGCAAAGCTTCTACTTCAGGAGGTAAACATTCCAGTTTGTTTTTTGACAGTTCCAGAAAAGTTAAATTTTGCAAGAGACCAATTACCTTAAAAATAATACTCAGATAATAAGGATCTGTTGCGTTTTATATCAAACGTGTTGGAGAAATGTTCACATGCGACACGTTATTTGTGTGTGTAGCACGTGAACATGTTGGAGAAATGTTCACACGCTACACGTTATTTGTGTGTGTGTAGCACGTGAACATTTAGAGTAGCAATGGAACTATAGTAGCTAACTGATATTTTATGTGAGGTTGGTACCTTTAGAAAAACTACAACAAAGCAATCTTAAAAAATTATTAAATTTAAACGATGCTAGAATCATATATGCATATACGTTTTCATGCATCTTTTAATTTTTTCCAAAGTTTTTCTAAATGTATATATCAAGATCAAGCAACGAGTGAGTTACGATAAAAATGACGATCGTTAAAATTTTTTTTCAAGTAGGTAATCAGCACTCAACGTTTTCTTTGCTAACTTACCAAGTACTAAAGTACTTGTGTTATTCGCAAGTAAAATACTTACAGGTGGAATTTCTTCAATCATGTTAAAATCAGCCAAGAGTTCCAAGAGATTTGGCAAATAACCAATTACAACAGGCTGTAGAGAAATATTGTGTTCAGTGATATTGAAACAATCAGGAATTAAGATCATACTATGTGCTAACATAAAAAGGTTAACACCAATATAACATATGGCGGATATCATCACTTTATTAAGCACTGAAAAGCCAATAAAGTATCACACTACGTAAAGATAGCAAAGAGAAATTGTTTATCACTAATTATTGACGCAAAAAAAGCTCAATCCGATTTAACGGTCTTTAGTAAATAATTAACATCAAAAGACGAGCGAGGAGATGTTACACACTGTAGTTGCTGTACTGACAGAGCAGAAAAAAAATTGAAATGATTTTTGCTATGACTGTTATCCAAATCCACACAATAAAAATAACATTGCACGATGACTTTGAAAACGTAACTGTTTTTCCCGTGTTAAAAACAATATTCACTGGTTGCGTTCGTTCATAATCACTATGGTAAAATATTGTTTTCATCACTCGCAAATAAAAGTGATATTCCCATTGTGGTAATCTGCCAAATGTGTGAAAGGTTTTGCAGCCATTTCGAGCGAGGACCCTTCACCAGAGGAAATGCGGGTTAACTCGAAACGTCAGCAAAACTTTTCACACCTTTGGCAGATTACCATCTTTTCATTGTTTGATATTGTATTCCATACTGCTACAGTGTTTGACAATTTATCACCTTTGCCTATGTTTTTGTTAAATTGGTTCAAGTTCATTGAATTATGATGTAACAATAGACACACGCAACCGTACATATAGCTTATTGCTTTATTTATGAAATTTCGACATAATTATGCCACTAAAAAATTACAAATAACTTCAAGAGTAACTACCAAATACGGTACTAGGCATTTGAAATTTGGTGATAATTCACTGATCACCCAGTATAGTGTACATTGGTACAACGGCTTGCTGCAACTATATATATCTTATGGATTGTTCCACAATAGTTTACTATACAATGAGATGTAAATAAAATGAGATATTGTTTTAGTCTTGTTAACAGAAAATCGGTCGACAAACTGAATCAAAAGAGACAAAACTAAAAGAGATCGTTAGACTGACGACTTTCCGCTCTGTTCGCTGATTGTTGCCGAATGTTAACAAATTGTTTTCAAATATATGAGAGTCTCACCAAATTAATGAATTTATTATCACCAATATCAAGTCTTTCCAACTCCTTTAGATTGTGCATTGACCTAAAACGAATCACAGTAGTAAAAGAATAATAGGACTGTTTATTGTATATTATTTTTAAAACATGACCTAGCTGTGTTCCTGTAGAATTATTTGAAATGCCAAAAATAGATAACTAACATTCTGATTAACACATCCTAAAGGTCACTAAAAGAAAATTTTCGAAGAATTTCATGATTTCGATAAATTCCCCGTTTCCCGGCGTTTTGAATTACAATTGGCACGTGCTTACCTCAACCTCTGTCTTGCCTGTCACATAACATTGTTTCCCGTAATCAAAAAAATTAAAACACCTGGGACAGGTATAGATGGCATGTTGAGTTCGATCTATCATACATAATAAGTTCACATTACAGATATATATTCTAGCCACTAGTATTAGAGAACATACCTGGGTAATGAGTGCAAATGATTATGGCGAATCTCAAGCACTTTCAATTTGGACAACCTAAAATAATCAATAATGAAATGAATTGAAGGTACAGGAATCAGAATGCACCAGTCCAATCATCATAAAGAACTATTCAAAAGTTTTACGTGCTGCGTTATCAGTATAAAAAATACGCTGAAACCAAACAGCGAAATGGTCGTAAAGATTAATGTGTAAACAATCTTGCTGACGTTTAACCAAATTCCTTTTATCAGAAAACTTCATCATTAGGCATGTTTGGTACCAGTTAAGTGTCTACAGTTTGATCAAGACCTCTCCTTCCAAAATTATAAAGCTTTTTAAAAATTAACTCATTACATCGTCTATTTGAATCAATTGTACAGTAAGGGGAAAAATATTTTTTAAAATAGGTATATTCATCAGTGTCTACAATGTACCCTTACCTGAAACAGTAGCTGGCACCAATGTCATTGGGTTAAAAATCATTCAACAAATCCCATAAAACATGTGTTTTGAGTATAGGGGGAAGTTAATAGAGAGAGTGGGGTTAATAATTATTTTTGCTCTTGATCAGGGTTAAAGTTATTATTTTGACCAACTTGTTTTGTTATGCAAACTAGGTGCACTAGTGCTAGATCCAACCATGCTAAATAATTTTACTTGTCAAGAGGTTAAAACCTGAGTAGCGTAGCCAGCCCGACAATTTAGTCAAGCTATGCAAATATTTCCATATTCAACAACTGTAAAAACAATGAATTTCTAAAGAAATGAATAATGGTAATCATTTCAAATTTGAATAGCAAGACCAACCTTGCAGGCTGGCTTCGCCACTGGTTAAAACATCACCATGACAATGGGTTCAGAGTGTTGATGGCTGCAAACAGTCACTTAACAGAGTTTATACTGGCAAAATATGCCAGGGAGTTTTACTGTTCATGGCAGGTTTCTCCCACAGTCTAGCAATGGGTTAAAAAAATGAGACAGTTACAGTACCCAAATGACAGAAACAAAATAATCTCACTGTACCTTCCAAAATTTTCTGGTAGAAATTCAAGAAATGTTTCATTTAAACTCAGGTGAGTTAAATTTGATAAAGAAAGCAATCCCTCAGGTATTCTATCAAAACATGTTGAAATCCTTGTAACATTAATTGAGTAACAAATCAATCAATTAGAATTCCACTTCTATGTTCCAGTAAATCCAGTTATTAGGGTTCACCAAACATAATTAATTTCAAGCTTTTAGAATCTACAGCTTGCTTGATAAAATCTTCTTTTGTGAAATGTTTTTTTCTTTGTATTGCTTTTAAAAGGACCTAACTTATTTACTTAACATATTTGACAACTCTTGATTACTGGGTTGAAGTGTTACCCACCTACTGTATATACACCTACAGTCACCAATATGCATCTGCATGCCTGGAGCCTAGAACTTTATCTAACCCTTTCTTTCCTTGTTTTATTTCCCTACACTTCAAGATCAGAGCAGAAACTAAGGCTCTAGAAAGGTATAGCCTTAGTCCCTTAAAGTGCTGCTTAGAAATAACTCTTTTGCTACCACAAGCCGCTGGTAATGGGGCGTAAAAAAACATAGAAAATATACACAAGAAAATATATACAGTTACTGTACTTTTATATACTTTTATTGATTTAAAAAAGAGTTACAATAATCCATTCACTGATAAACCACCACAATTTGTGCTGTTTTGGAAAAAGAATACGATACAGGCATGAAAATAATATAATTTGGTGGTGAAAGAGTTAACATTAGAAAGGATTCAGAATGTTATTTTTAATGGTTTTCAAATGCACCTGGGAATGTTATTGAAATAAAATGCTCTTGTCACACTTGACCACAGGGGCTCTGGAAGCTTTTTAACGTCGAGGGTGTCCAATTAAGGGAGCATGCCCCTCCTCTGTGCCTACTTTCAGGTTTTCATAGTAATTTTTAAAAAAGCACCTACTTTGAGGGGGAGGCTACTTTCGAGATAATGCAGAGAAAGGCCTGGGAACAAGCCAAGTTATCCCGCAAAAAAACTTCTGTTAGAAGGAAGTTCAAAGGCATAGATCTACAAGTATGATATATACATTTATACAAAAAATGCTTATTTAAAAAGAACTGAAAAATTCAAAAGACATGCACATTTTGCGGGTATCCTGATTATATAGGACACCTGCTGTCTAGAAAGTGCGAGTGTCCAGACACCCGCAGACACCTGCAGCTTCCAGAGCCCTGCTTTGACCATAAATATTCAAATGGATTTTTAATGTGTTCAAAACATAGGTTGGAGTGGCATAACTTGGAATGCATTCTACAGAGATTTTGAAGAAGTTTCAAATAATTATGAAACATGTTCCTTGTTAACCCATTTCTGAACAGCATTGTAATCTACAGTTGGACTACGGTAATGGGCTACATATGTGAGTAACTTGGGTTTGAATATTGCAGTTATTAATTTTGAAATTGATACTTATAGTTTCTCTAAAATTTAGGTACCCCGGCATTTTAATATATCCTTTTTTGTTTCAAGCCTATCATTACTAAAGTGACCAAAACTGACCACTTTGGTATTTTACTCTGCTATTTCACTAGTTAGGGAAGCTAACTAGTGAAATAGTACTACAGCATAATTGTTGTGTTTGGTTTGAAATGAGCATATTAAACTTAAGGATACATGTATAAAAATAAATTGGCTGCAAAAAATTGCTGTTTATGTAAGGGTTTCACAGTTCCATATTTATTTGCATCCTCTTGTCTGGGACTCATTCCTCACTTTCTTGTTTCTCTTGACTCTTCTACTACTTGACTCTGTGCTATTCTAGTCTTTCACTCTACTTATGACATCTTCCACCCCACATGACATTATTGTCATAGTCCTTTTCACCTACATATGTCACCTTTCCACAATACATATCCTGGCCATTTTGATCAATACCAGACACAAACTCAACCCCATCATATCCCTTACATTCATACCTTGTCATATTCCAGCCTAGTCTATCATAGTCTAGTCATACACTAGACATCCATCTAACCATTTTGTTATTTTCAATCCCGCATATTTTGCTTGGCATTCAAAATCAAAGCTCCGTTTTACTGCTTCCCACTTGATACATTTTCAACCAGAAATACAGACCACTAGCACTCTTTTAAAAGCTCCTCTGTTTGAACTGGGGTTTGATTTCTCACCAACTTCAACCTTCCAAGGCTCAAACTCAAGTTCAAACATGCAACACCATTTCGCAAAGTTTTATCCCCCACCTAATTATAGTGCTTGCAATTATTATAGTCAAGAATTTAATTTTATGAAAACCAGATACCTACAAAGGTTTTGGAAATTTAATGGTTGATATGGACACAAAGTTGTTTATCAAATGATCATATTTTACAGTATAGCCTGTGGTATAAAATCTTCTCTAATGTTTGACATACAGGTGTATATGGCAAGCCTTACAAAGCTCAACACAAATACTATTCTTCTTTACCTTATTAATTTTTGACGTTTTTAACAAATTTGCCCAGGGGTAAAAACATGTTGCAGTGATGTTAAGTTACCTATATAAAATATTATTGATAAAAATTTGCAGGAGAAACTTACTTGGCAATTGGATTAACACTTGCGTCGATTTGAGAAAGGTCTGTACATCTCACAATATTGTCGGGAAAACTAGAAATGCCTAGCAAAGTTGAAAACAGATGGGATAGCTAAACCAGCTTAACCAGGTACCGGTTAAAACTTAAGAAATTTATTAAAAGATCAACCTGTTTACGCGAAATCCGCTGAATTAAATCAAATAATTAAAGTAATATTCGTGACTTACAGTTTTTACTGACATCCAGTTTCGCTAAACAAATCAAATTCCCAATAAAACCTGGTAGTTTGCATAAATTGTTATCACTCACAGACAGAACTTGTAACTTTGAAAGTTGGAATACCCCCTGTCAACATCAAACAAATTAATAGGAATTTGAATACCTTCGGCTTAGCGAAATAGTTTGGATAATTCACAATAATGTTGATAACACATAAATCTTTAAAATAAAACATAAATATATGTTGACCGAATACAGACCTTTGGTAATATTTCAATATTATTAGAGTCAAGATATAACTCCTCCAAGTTCTTGCCTCGATTCAAAACTGACTCGGGAACATTTGTAAGTTTGCTGCGGCTGAAATCGGCAATCGTTCCATTTTCTTCCATTCCGTTGTAACAAGGACACCTTTTCATGGTCGGCGTATCACCAGTCGGTGATGACAGCCCAGAGAAATAAATAAACCCATTTTTGATATAGTGCTAAAGATTCTACCTTTACATTTTGACACTGTTTGTACCTGGTCTAATTTAATAACTTTAAGCAGTCTCACAGAACAATGCAATCAGTGGCATGCCCACTTCCAAATCGATTTATACAATTGTATAATATTAGACTGATTTGTTGTGACAAAATTATATGCTTCTTCTGAGCTTCCAGTGTCCACTTTACATTTTATTCGCAAATAACATTCAGTTTTAGTCACAATAAGGATGAAAGATCATCTTTTACAGCATACAATACGAAAGATTGTTATGTAAAGTTCATGATGACCGGAAACTAGCGACTTGTAACACGAACGATCGCGGATCGGTCATGCGTAATATTATAAACATTCTCCTTTTTCAGAGCTTTTCTCCCTTCTAACTTATCGCTACTTCCGTTGCCATTAATTTAAAATATTTATAGGAAAACATTGTTTCGAACCGTATTTACCCAAATTAAAGGATGCGATAAAAGATTACAAAAGTCTCGACAAAAGTAATAGTAAAAGTCAGCGTTTAATAAACATACAGTTATGAACAAATGTACACAACTAAATCATACATGATATATATATAGGTTTGGTTAAATATATTTTAGATATAAAACTAATAAATCTCGTTGACAGCTAAAACGAGGCAAACTGACACGTTCGCACGGTAGGATGAAATACGTATACATATATGTCGCGTGTATCTCACTCAACGTGTCGCTCGTTTCCAAGGTAATAGTTTTCAACTCTTGGAAAACATTTCCGCTGTGTAAATTTCCTCATTTTCAGTATTTTCAATCAGGCTGTAAAAAACAGCATTCACACGGTGGCGGACGCAAAAGTATTTGAAAATTACAATTTAATTACTTAGAAAATACAAAAAAGTATTTTTGTCATATATATTGTAATGGTTTAAGTCCGGTAATTCCATATCCTTTATTTGCACAATGTAACGGTCACTTGTTCAAGTTAAATTAGTTCCAATTTACTGAAAATAATACAGGTCATTTGTAACCACTCAAAAATGAAATATACATATATACAGTATAGCTATTGATTTTGGTCGAGTGTTGTAAAAAGCCGTTGGATGTCAATAGCAGCCATATCACTAGCACCTCGGGTCGTGAGAACATTTTCTATTAGAACGAAATATTAACGGTCTGGAATTTAAGAAATCAGTAGGGGTCAAGACGCGGAACGCTGTTTCAACAGCGCTAGCGGGACTGGTTACTAAATATTTAAGTAGTTGGCATGGATTAGTAATCATTAGTAATGCGGTTTCATAAGAGCTGGCTTTGGGGTGGTAGGAACAGGGATACCCTCCCGCCCGAGTCTTTGGTTTGGTTTCCATGAAAAATTGACGACGATTTTTGTAATGTAATTCTGACATGTAAGAACATTTGGCTTCGATCTTCAGCTGGGAGAAGTTTGCCTCCGCTAGCCGAGCTAACTCGTTTATACAGTCGGAAAACTTGACTTGCCTGCCAGGGTCACTCTTTTTTAAAACAGGTCGCAAAGGGTGACCCTATCAGCCAAGCCAAATGAAAAGGTTACCTCTCAAGAGAAACTGTAGGACAAACTGGCTGGTCCAGAGTGGCTCGGTTAGTAAGGTGCCCCAAACACCCGCGCCAACACGTCTCCTTAAACTTGGTCTAAAAATACTGAGCGCTCATTACCGCCGGAAAACGGTAGATTTCGTGTCCTCTTCTTTGTTGCAATTTCAAATTACGCACTTCAATTTGATGTTGAGTTTGGCCATTTTAAAGGAAACCATCGGATGATCAATCATTCCAATTCAACAATTTAAAAAAAATATTACTTTATATTTTATTCATGTAATTTGCGTGAAAATATTTTAGCCATTCGCTAATTTTAAATTACAAACTGGTTGCAAAAAAGCATTGCAAAAGTAAAAGCTATGAAGACAGGTTGCAGTATGTTAATACTTAATACGTTCTATCTTCAGGATAAATGTTTTCTTTTTCAAACATATATATATGAATATATAAACTTACCATATGCTAATGT
>JAOBAZ010139658.1:0-10941 GCA_026546875.1 Pteroeides caledonicum | reverse complement strand
GTTTGCATAACAAAACAAGTTGGTCAAAATAAAATTTTGATTGGCTAAGCAATGATATGCAAATTAGGTGCACTAGTCTGGATCCGACCATGTAGTATGACATGAAAATTACAAATGATGCTAAAACATTAATACCTATATAAAGGTAAACAAAGATAATGGTTTGTCCAATTGAGTTAAATCTAAAACTGGAAACTTTTATGCACGCCCTGTTTACCAACGTTCAGCGCATTCATTGTTTGCTAAAAAGCGCGCGAAAATACTTAGGATGCAGTGAGGTTGATATATAACTGGAGACAAATCGCACTTTCGTTAGCTTGGGAACCAAAGCCAATTTCTAAACTGAGCAAAAGACCGAGCAAAGAGACTGGGATTGACGTACTACAGTTATGGTAAGTGTCTTCATTCTGCAAACTCATTGGTACAATATTTGCTTTTATCATTAAATGTTTACTCATATAATAAAACAATTTTTGAATTCGTTTTTCGTATGATATTGAAAATTATCAAGTATTGGGCGGTACAGATATATCACAAGATGTTTTTCCGTGTTACTCTGTAAGACGTGCTATGTCACAAATTAGTAGCAAAGCTTAGGGGAGACGAAGCCTCTCACTGTCTTTTTTAGAACATTCGGTCGGTAAAACGATCGAGAGCATCTTACACCTTTGTATATCATTGTGGGAAGTTGGGAGAAGACAAAAACCCGTCAGTTTGAGTATGCTCTCCCAAGTGCTCCTGTTGGTTGTTTTACAATTGAAAGGACATATGAAGCGTGATTTGACCTGAACGTTTTATGACTTAATGTTAAAGATAAAATAAGATGAAGTAACCGTTTTTGTAAAACTTTGCTACCTTGCCTCGTTAGTAAAATATTCAGGTTTATTTGATATGCAAAGAACCGGCTTGTTACGTCACACTGTATAATGAGTTTTTCACACTGTATAATGAGTTTTTAGAAAAATTCATTTTTCACTGCAAGATCGCACCAACAGTTCCTAAAACATTTCACACGTTGTGTAGATACATATAGGACTGGTAGTAAAACGTACTTATTTCAGTGCATAATTCATTGAAGACTTAAAATTATAGCGTTCTGTGCAAACGTATTATTCAATGTGACGTAATAAGTTGGTCGTTTGCATATCAAACAAACCTGAATATTTCC
This sequence comes from Pteroeides caledonicum, assembly GCA_026546875.1. NCBI lineage: Eukaryota > Metazoa > Cnidaria > Anthozoa > Scleralcyonacea > Pennatulidae > Pteroeides > Pteroeides caledonicum. The sequence goes on along the minus strand of JAOBAZ010139658.1, from coordinate 9,773 downwards.
CAAACGAAGCAAGGTGGCAAAGTTACGTAAAAGTAGTGCTTCTTCACTTTAAAAGATCTTCAGCATGCAATCATGAAACATTGACATTGATGATCAGCGATTAAACTCAGCCCCCGCGGAAAGTGGTAATTACCTCAAATTGTTACTGTTTGTTTTGTTTAGTCCCCCCACGACCTCGATCTATGTCTGGGCGTGTTTCTGATACACCCTCTATCGACGATGCTGAGTGGTATTGGGGAAAACTTGAAAGGTACCTGAAAAATTCATATTTTGTGTGTGGTATGCAGTGCGTATGCAAGACTGAGATTACCTCCTGAAATTTATATAAACAACGTGCCATTATTATTTGAAACAAGGTTAACTAGTAATAGAAAAATTTTTTTGTCATGTTAAAGGAATAGAGATGACACCACTGCCAAATGTCAACTTTTAGGTTATTGTTAATTTTTTGAATTTTATGAAAATTAAGAAATACCAAAAAGGTTTGCATCTTGGATACTCTGATCCAAACACGCGGGATGTTACGAGACTGTAGAAAAGCGAACGAAAACACGAGCCGTACGATTGTTTTCGTTCGCTTTTCTGAAGTCGAGCATGATGAGAGTATCCAACATAGAAATTGACCAATCACAGCTCGCGTACTAAACATGTTATTTTATAATTGACCAATCACAGCTCGCGTACTAAACATGTTATTTTATAATGTTATATCCAAGAAGATGTCGCTCTAAAATACGATGCATTTGCTAAAAAACTCTTTCGAAATTATTTGATAGAACCGTCGGCTGCCGAACTTACTTTGGTACCAAATTTAACAAAAGCTAATGTGTGCTTCAAACAAACAGCAGCTGGGTACTTGGTGTATTGTGACTGCGTTGTCACAAATAGATATAAGACGATATAAGTTTCTTGTTTTCCCAATTTTACAACCGAGAATATGTATAAGTATTTTGTGATGCAATTGTCGAAAATGAGTTACCAAAAGGAGAAAACGCAATAAAATGTCTCAATTAATTATATATATAGCATTATACTTACATGATTATGGATTTGACTTCGAATAACACTTTGAAGATTAATGACGAGAATATTTGCCAAGGATTTTTGTCCTATATTTCTGTCTTCTGTGAAAATAAAATTTAAAAACTGGTAAGTGGGGTATTGCAAGGCGTCCTCAAAGTATTTAGTTTTAACATCCAAATTGTTCTGCGCATGTCACGGCTTTGGTACATTCTTGTTTTGATACGTTACATTCACATCTCACTAAGCGAAATTTTTTCGCACGAAGCGACTTTTTTGTCTTTCACGCTTTCAACCAATTATCGAAATTTTATTAAATTGGAGCAAAAGAAATTCGCTTCGCGCGAAAATTTCGTCTAGTGGAAATCCGGCCTAATACATGATATGTAATTATCATATCATCATCAGGGTTGACATTACTGACGCGCGATAAACAAGAAATAAAGAAGATAAAAATGTCTAGCATCTGTGCCAAATTTAGATAACACCAATGAAATCGTGGTCGGTGAGCTTTCACCACATTATAGTCGATGTCTGGAATACGTTCTTTTTAAAAACTCTTCATCTTTCAAACGTCGATAATATATATACTTTAGTAGCATCTCCATGAATGTAATACTCTCATTAAAATTGAATCTATGAATTTGAATCAACCGTTTCGACTAATAAAGACCAAAATCGCAACGTAGCGATGTAAGCTACTCGGTTTTCCCTGTGAGACTGGAAACGAGAAATGTGGAGTCCCCAGATGTAAACAAAGCCGTGACACACGCAGAACGGACTGTAACTCCCCTGAAATAGTTGTTTACTTGGGAGCGCTTATAGAATACCCGTACGCTTTCATTTACACATATAAATGAACGCAAGAAACGCTTCGAAATAGTTTAGATATAAAGTTTAAGAATGAAACCATAAGAATACATTAGTTTGATCGAAATTCAAATAGGGGTTTTAAAGAACAAGGCAGTTATATTGAGTAAAATTTCATTTGACTATGTTTACAAGGGATAAATAAGCATAAGGCGTGAAAATGGACGGGTATTCTATAATTTAGCTTTTTCTGGATTTGTAATTTATTTTTGCAGGCGTGATGTACTGAAAATGATGGAAGGTTGGCGAGATGGGAGTTTTCTTGTGCGAGATAGCAACAGAACTCCAGGAGAGTTCACCTTAATTGTCAAGTATGTCTACAATGTGTGTGCGTTTCTATTATGTATTAACATGGTCATTTTTACCCCATTATTTCTGTTCAGGAAAAGTGGTGAACCAAAACTTATTAAGATACTTCATGTTAATGGAAAATATGGATTTGATAAAACGACATTTAACTCTGTACAGGAGTTGATTGAGAATTATCGTACTCAGTCACTTAAAGAATATAATCCACAACTTGACACAATGCTCCTCTACCCGGTGTGTCGTGAGGTAAGTTGATTAAATAGCACTGGAAATGGTAATATCTTTGATTAATTTGAAAGTGACCATCGATAATATCAAAACATTTTTTTGCCAATATACTGTGTCGTTATTGGTGTAAAAAAATTATACAATTTTTAAGAAGGCTTTCCATATATTCTGCCATGTTGGATACCCATCCCTCTTGTCGGATATACATGACATTTTTGCATTAATTGAAAGATCGTACAAAATGGTTTATAATTTAGCGTTTTGTACCTTCTTCATAACTGCTTAGTTCTTGAATTATTTTGATCGAAACTAGGATGTTGTCCTCCATCTTGGATTATGATTTACCTATTGATGTGACGTCACAAGCTGGGTAAGGTTACTTCAACAACTTCTAAATAACACAATCGTGAAGAAGTATTTGAAAAGTTGTTGCTGAAGTTTAACGTTCTAGTCCTTGCAAATGTTCCACTTTTTGACCAACACTGACGTTTGTGCTTATCCGTGAATATCCAAGATGGCGGACAGTATGCCACTCTTGATCAAAATATCTCAAGAGTTATGAAAGTTATAAAAAAAACTGTAAAATACATGCCATGAGATAAATATATGGCCAATGAAAGTTTTGTTGCACATAGCCTTTAAATAATTGTCCTGTCATAACTTATTATTACTTACATTTCTCTGTTTTTGACTGAGCCACAACTAACGTACACGTCCCTTATGCAAATAATTTTAAGATTAGTTTTACGAGCCTTATAACGCTTAGCCCACTTCCAATGTCATTTAATTAAATCTTATTCTTATATAATAAACATCACTTCCGGTGAAATGGCGCGTTATAATTGGCTTAGAAATATTTTAAAAGTCCATTACCTTTCCGTAATAAACGGGCGATCCATTACACATTTTTAGTATAAATGTGTGATACCATATCATAAATCTTATGATAACCTTGTTTGCTAGTATTGGAAATTACGCGTGTTTGGCAAATTAATTAACAAATAGATTGGATTTTGCCGACAAAAATCTTTACACACTATGACATCATCTGTGATTTATTACAGTACACACACACACACACACACACACACGCGCGCGCGCGCGCACTAAGGTATGAAAAACAACAAGCAAAATCTTGATGACGTCATCTGTGCATCTATACTTTAATAACAAACGGCTCAGATCCAATCAAATTGCTTGTTTTAAGATTGTTGTATAATTCATAATAGCACGAGTGCTACTATGACTTAATTTGCCAAACGCAAGTGTGATTTTTCTTTAATTCTCCGATTTCCTCTTAATATCATAGATTCAATTTTACAAGATGTTATGATATTATAAAAACATTTATTTGAATTTAATATCAATATATATAATTATTGTTGACGTGATGGCGTTTGCAGGCCCCCAAAAACATTAATCGGTACAGTGTGCCGATTATGAAAAAACTATCGTGTTTTTAACCAATCGGGTAAAATTGACTGCTATTAACAGAAAAATATCACACCTTGGTCATTTTGTATCGCTCTCTGTGGCCTCGGTTTATACTAAAAATATCGTGGATGAGATTTCTCTGTAAAGACCTCCCGCTTGTTTACCCATTTGGGTGCCAGACCTCCACCCCAAGTGAGTAAAATCGTCTGGCTTTAGCGTAAGTAAAATACCAAAAGAGCTCAGTGTTGCTGAAAGGGTTAACAAGATATTAGTATAATTACAAAAGTGGTTATTAAAAATGCTGCTCACTGATTGGATGCGCTTGTGGAAATTATAACACGTAATCACCTGAATAGATTTTTTAACATCGCGACAAGTTATTTAAAGCAGGTTTTATGTATTTTTTCGCTCTGAAATGTGTATATTCATTAGTTTTATAATAATAAACCTTTATTATTATAATAAAACAATTGTTTATCTCGGTAAATATCGTTCATATAAACCTCGACTTCGTCAGCTCGCTTTTTATTCACCGATATTAACTTCACCTTTGGCGAATAATTGTTATATAATTATAAAACAAAATGGCGGACGAAGTGACGTTTTATGTGACAACCATCTAAAAACTACACCCTTTCGATAATTACGTCATGGATGGTTTTTGGCCTGGGAGCCTCGCTGTCGTGAGTAAAAGACGCAAAGCGATTGGTTAGCGTTTCATGGGAGCGAGGCTCCCCGGCCTAATGACGTAATTATCGAAAGGGTGTATTACGAATGTTACTTTATTGTGTTTTTGTAAATTGCCTGTGTATCTACTCACAGCGCTTTTTTCAAATTACCAAAGTTTTTATTGCCAATGTCCTTTAAACGACATATAAACGAAATATAAACGTCTTCAATTAGTTTAGCCGTACGGTAAATACTGTGTCAGGATAGTATTATTCTAGGATTACGAAAAACATGAATTTGTTGTAATCAATGAAAATTTCGTTGAGTGCACTAAAATTTTCTTGGTCCAATTATCCGTTTAATTTTTTTTAATATCAAACGTTCTGATATTTTAGGATGATGTGTCTGGTGTGAAAAAAGCCACGACAATTTTGAAGATTGCCGGCGAACAGTTCAATGAGAAATCATTACGCTACGAACAACTATCGGAACAAACTTTAGAGTGTGAACAGGTTTGGGACATTTTATGTCGTAAGAGTTCGTATTCTTGTAAAATTGTTATGTCGTTCACTTGTCCTGTTATTGTCCTGTTAGATCAAGGTTGATCGCTCATCGACCCTTGATCAACCTTGATATCAATGTTGATCAAGGATTGATAAACTATCAACCTTGATCGAGCATGTGAGATTTTTACCTGTGTATAGTTCCAGTAGTGTGTCAAGGGCAAAGTCAGCGGGGAGCATTTCCGCTGGTGACCAGGTTAAAGCAAGTGAAGAAAATCTCAAATATATTTTTGTAAAGTATGTACCTACAAAAATTGAACCGAAGATGCCCTTCAATTATTCGACGATTTTCTCAGAAGTAGTCACAATAAGGGACCGCCGTACTTTTTCTTATATTACAAAGCCATTACGTAATGAGCAGGGGGCACCAGGACAGTATCTTGCGAACTCTTTTACGAGACATTGCTACGTCACTGCTCAGTGAATCTATGTTTATGAAAAGTTTTTGCCAAAATTACATCTGTTGATTTTTTTAGGACATGTCTGCTTTGGAAGAAGCTATTTTTGCGCAAAAAGAGTTGATAGCTTTTCTTGGCGAACAGGGAAAAATTCATCAAAACTTTCAAAGGGAAGTCTCACCGCGAGAAAAGGAATTGTAAGTTCCGTGGGTATCCAGGAATAGTACACGAGTATGCTTTTTGATTACTCTGGTTTTTCCTTGGGAGAAAGGGTAGAAAAAAAGGAATGGAGAAATTGTTTCTGGGGTGCGCGCTCTCAAAATCCTTTTGTGCCCCCCAGAGCTGTTTGACACCCCCCAAAATTTTTATATATATATATACATATATATATGTATATATATATATATATATATTACTGACCATAGTAATATTACTGATTATCAGGCTAAATTTGTTATCCCTCCCTAAACTCTAGGCACATGTGACAACCCTACCTGCGGGTTAACTTTGTGAGGTTACAAAATTTACAGTACACCACCCAAAGACTTGTCCACTCCCAAACAAAAATATGAAAACGGTCAGTGAGAAAATTGTTTGGTAGTGGATAGAATATAATAATGTAAAGGTCACTTCATTAGTTAATGGGGGCGAACTAGACTAACGATGAGTATAGTGGTCAGAGCTATTCCCTGTCCTATTTCTCTTCAAGGAAAAAACAAAAAAACTAAAACTGAATCTTGTAATATAGACCTTTAAAGTGGTCAGTAGAGTAAGTCACTTATTTTTAAGTGCCTTGTTTTTAAAGTGTTTAAAAAACTGTTGACGAGAAACGATTTCTACTGACTTATATTCTGAAAGTCATGATTCTGTATTTTATTTTTTTAATTACAGACTTGAACGTAATTACAGTGTGGTGGCTCAACGATTGGCGGAGCAAAACCGTCATTTAAGTTTTTTGGAAAGTGAGTTACAGAAAAAGTCTGAAACTCGCAAGAACTTAGAGGCCGATATGAATCAAATAAGGCCTGATCTATGGGAACTGTTACATACAAAAGAAAAATATATGAAGTACGTATATAACATAGTTTATACACTGGTCCCCAATATCGGTAAAGATGAAAAACGACATTTAAATCGCCTATGACAAGAATTTATTTATATCAGCATCATTAAGTTATTTATGTGTAGTTCATCATGGTGTAAGTTGTTTTTTAAAAAAGTGATGTCTAGTGCACTATTTAAGCAGTTAAAGAAGTGGACGTGAGGTTAAAAAGTGTCCGGTGACTGGGAACTAATTTACAACAAAATGACGTCAAAATGACGACACTGGTTTTACAAATTTTTACAAATCAATCACAGTCACAAAACTGTGAATACATCTCACCAGTTATATCAAGTTGTTATGACTTGACATCAATGATGAGATGTATTCTCAATCTAATGACGGTAAACTCGGTGTCGTCATTTTGACGTCAATTTGTTGCAAATTTGTTCCCAGTCACCGGACACTTTTTAAGCTCTCGTCCACCTCTTCAACAGCTTAAATATAGTGCACTTAACATTACTTTCTTAAAAAATAAATTACACCATGATGAACTAGCATAAATAACTCTCCAATGCTACAATAAACAAATTCGTGTCATAGGCAGGGAAAATAACATGTTTTTTATGTCTTAAATAGAAAAAAACGTGTAGAACTGTTTAATGAATTCTTTTACAATTTTGTTATCTCTCTTTGTTTTCGATATATTTTACAAAGTTTGCTCACCATACCCTAACGTCCACCATCTTGGATTAAACTTCAAAAAATTAACTCCGTTCAGATGACGTCTCGGCCTGGGTAAGGTGTTCAAAATTATGTTTGGAGAGTAAGGAGGCTTGAAGCAAAACTTGTTTAATAAGGTATTCTTAGACTGTTTAAAAGGGTATGTCTTTAACCCTTTCACTCCTAAATTCATGGAGTTCCTCATTGACGAGTAAAATTGTCTGGCGTTAGACAGAGTAAAGTAACAAAGGTCGTTAAACAACGTGCTCAGGGGTGAAAGGGTTAAATTTATCAAATTTTTGACCCAGGTTTTGCATACAGTGCATGATGCATATATGTATAGCAATCCAAGATGGTGGACATGAAGCCATGGTGAAAAAAAATGTTGAAGTAAAAAATTGTTCGAAAAAGATTCAAAATTATAACAGAATTATTGAGTAGTTTTACTCGTTCTTTCAAGGCAATAAAAAATATGTCAGTGTTTCCCTTTAAGTGGAGGTGAATAATGGCGGGTATTAACCAAGTCCAAGTAGATATCCGTCACTATTTACCAAAATTGAGCTGAATATTTGTTTTAGCATATACCGTTTAAACTTTCTTATATTTATTAAGTCGTTCAATTTCATCTCCCGTAACCGAAACAGTCCCGGAACTCATTGTATTTTGCCTGTTGGATAGTTGAGATAATAGGCGATATTTGGCAATGTTAGGGGATATTTGTCTATATTTAACAATTAGATTATGACCTGCAGTAACTGATTAGATATATCGTTTATCGGTTGTTTTACCTGGGTTGTCAGGTCCAGTACATGGACAAAAATTGTCTGAAATAAATTTGAGCAGGAAAAATATAAAAAAGTATAAAGAAATGTTTGATGGAAGGCTCACTTTAATTCAGTGGTTTTAATTGGCGTTGTTTTCGTCAGTTTTTTCAATTGGCGTTGTTTTCTTGAGTTTGTTCCAATAAGCTTTGCGAACTTATTCCTTGTTTATATATTCCGGTGCGCTAAGTGTGCATCTGTTTTGAGGCGTAACATGTGCAAGGATAATGAAGTGGATGTCTTCGGTAGACGAATTCAGGAACCTTTATGTACTATTTCCAACATGAGCGACCGTGTTGTATCGGATATAGAAACACGAGGCGAAGGCGAGTGTTTGTATTTTCAATACAACACGGTCGCTCATGTTCTAAATGGATTGTGAACTTCGCGTCCAAAATTATTTGTTTTCATCACATGACCGATCTGTATCATTGATACAGAATATTAATAGGATAATTAGTACTCTCTACCAATGATACAAATTGCAGCTGGCTTTTGTAATGGTTATACAAAGGCTATCATGTGACAGAAATAGAGGGAGATGATTGGTCACTCACCTCATTAATTACTCATGTCAACACTCAAAATATGCCAAACAATATCAAACTTAGATGTACAGAAGAAAAGGTAAGAATAAGTGCTGAATGTAATATATACTTTTATGTGTGAATTATATGAATTAGATTTAGATAATTCATATAATTCACACAATGTGTACACAAATTTTGTTTGCAAATTCTTTACAAAATATATTTCAAATTATTAACTCAAAAAAGTACACACATTTGGTTCGTGTATTTTATTTCGTATAATTCACAAAATTTTTCAACAAAGATTCGATTTATGTTTGAGACGATTTTTTCTGTACGTTGTGTTAGACACCGTCTAATATGACCTTAAACAAAATTGCTCCTGATTGGTCAGTTTTCCTTATTGTGTAGGTTGATTCTGATATAAATATTCATTAGTGGTTTAATCATGTCAAACAAAAGGTTGCTACCCCATTGCTAAGGAATTTACTTACGAATCAGAACGATCTTGTTTTAAGGCTTTAACGCGTAAAAAATCGATGTCATATATTTTACTGGGGGACGTATTTAAAAGATGTTTTACATTAGTTTTTATTTTTATATTTTTCATTGAAAAATTTCATTTTACATGATTATTTATATTTATATTTTTATTTTCCATTCAAAAACCGAACTTGAACTAGGTTGTTAAATTTTTTGATACTTATTATTTATTTTGTTTGCCACAGGTTTTTAGAAGAAAACCAGATAATGACACGAGAGGAAGTGGAACTTCTCGCTGGAAATACAGATTTCAAGTACGTAATTTGCCCCATTGAACTAATGCTAAATATATTAATAAAATAGTTCTTATATAGTTGAATGATTTGCCTTTATCGTATTTGTAGATATAGAATTTTAAAAAAGTTTTAAATGACGATTAATTTCATCACTTTGTATCGTTTTGGGAACGAATTTCCCCTTAACATTTCCCCGTTTTTTTTCTTACAGAATTTACGAATTACCCATGACGGAAGAAGAGGAGACTGTTGATATGTCCTCGAAAAACTGGCTATTTGGCCTTTTAGATAGGTAATAATTCATGATTTACAACTAGTAATACATTTTTGCAGTAATCCCTCGCCCCTTCTTAATTGCATATTATAGACCTAAAATGTACAATTGAT
>JAOBAZ010139547.1:0-10941 GCA_026546875.1 Pteroeides caledonicum | reverse complement strand
TGTATATGTGTGTATATGCATATGTGTGTGTATATGTGTGTATGTATGTATGTGTGTATGTAGGTATATGTGTGTATGTGTGTTATGTATATATCTATATATGTATATATATTAAACATATGAATCTTCTCCGCTATGAAGTTCAACCAAAATACAAACACAAATAAAAATAATAAAAACTTTAGAAAAATAATAAAAAGGACGTGTAGTATTGTCAATCATTTTATCGATTGTCATGAAGCTGAACCCTTGGCTTTGAAATTTGTTAATTGATCAGCATCATGAGAATGTCAGAGGTAGAGAGAAATTTTGGATAGCGACTTAACTCACTAATTTGAAAGGATTGAACAGCAACCACCACTTTGTAGAACAGTTTTTAATTTTTTATTTATTATTTAGTAGGCTAATTATACATTAATTTTAATAATTTATGCAAAATTTTTTGTTTAAATAGACGTCAATTTTATGCTTTCAGTTTTATTCTGATGAAGCCAGGCAGCATGCTATCAAAAATTAAAAAATAACGAAGTTTTTATTATTTTTAATTCTGTTTTTGTATTTTATTTGAACTTCATAGCGGAGAAGATTCATATGTTTAAATCTATTAGTGCTAATGGTTAATCTTCTGAGCAGATCGTGTACTTTTTACTGTAAGCTTGTGTGTGGGTGTGCGTGTGCGTGTACTATCGCCGTGGTTATTCCTTTGCTTTAATAACGATATTCCATTGGAAAAAAATCAACCAGATAATGGCATTATTGCAAATGATGTAATTGCTTTAATAACGATATTCCATTGGAAAAAAATCAACCAGATAATGGCATTATTGCAAATGATGTATAGTGTGGGAATGCCTTGGTGGCCGACGATATTACTTTGCTATCTTGTCGACGGTACAGTTTATTTCAAAAAAACTCTACACCACAGAATTTTTTTAAAGTTATCCTGTTCATGACCTATCCATATCGGAAACGTTTGATGAAAAAAAAATTGGGGGTCACCGAACTCATTTGGCAAATAAATCAAAAAAAACAAAAAATCCCGATTTAGCGGCCATTTTGAAACGTCACTGTTGCCATGGTAACCCTATGTCAACATCATAAAAGATCGTTATTTAGCTGTCCGTGTCTTTATCAGAGAGGTAAAGTAATTTCACAGTCCTGGGCTATGGTATAAGATGATAAATTTGTCTCTTCTATCTGCTCTTGTATATTATACAAACTGTAGGGAGCCACCTTAACGAGACTTACCTTTAAGTTGAAGTTTGATTTTAATTCTAACAAATTACTATAGTACAGAAGGGTTAACATGAGAAGCGCACGCACCGCCGTAGATCAGATTTGAAAGACATTTTGTGTTCACTCCGAAAAACTTGGGAGGGATAGATATAGGGTACTCTGGGCATGTTAACCCTTCTGTACTATAGTAATTTGTTAGAATTAGAATCAAACTTCAACTTACAGCTAAGTCTCGTTTAATTAAAAATTCTATCAAATCACTACATACATCCGGGTTACCATGAGATTTCAAAGCAGTGGACACAAAATATAGAGCGTACCACAAATTAATTTTATTTCTTGAAAATACACACAAAAATATACACATCAATACTGTTCTACAACAGTGTCTCTAAGAACAGCCAAACTTATCTGGTTTGTTACTCCGACTGGTTTGTTACAAAATTTTCTAAATGTCGACTCTTCTGACCAACCAACTGTGGTAAGGATTATATCCACAGGGATTGAAGAGGCTGTTTTGCTTGTGGAAGCAACGCGGGTACTAGGAGCCGAAAACTGCCTGGTATCAACACCAGCTTTCTGCAATTGTAACTTTATCCACCGTCCAATAGTAGCTGTAGTAACAGCTCCATATGGTTTAATATAAAACACAAGTAATTTGGTGGAAGACCGCAGCTTCGCAGTAACATTAATATACTGATTCAAAGTTTCATATACACATAGTTCCCTCTTCGTATACTTGTATAAACACACATTCCCGAATACTTTACCAGTTCTATCCTGTTTAACATATCCGGCAAGAACAAAACGATAGCAATTGCCATTTTGTACATGAACTCCTTAGATATATCCAACAGCGTCAACGTCTGGCATCTCTGTCTAGTTGTCGATGCAATCAACAACACCAATTTCAATGTAAGATCTTTCAATGATAAATTGCATAGCGGCCATAACGTGGACAAACAATGAAGAACAGGTTCAACCGACCAAACACACTGATATTTCGGCACAGGTTTTATCTTGTTAAACACTCCTTTGAAATATCTGCACCAACAAATGTCTGCCAATCGGTACATGACTTTGGCCCTGCTCAACACAAAAATCAAGATTTGAAACCGCAGATCGAGCTGAACTGAGAGATGAGTAACTCATACCCTTTTTAAAAAGGGATTGTAAGAACATCAAGAGACTTCTTACAGTGGGACACAATGGATCATACATCATCATTCATGCGTGGAGTTCCGCCAAGATTGCAAGATGATATTGACAATGTCTTCTGGAATATCTGCGTCTTGTAACCATCGCCAGATAATTTGCATACCAGTAACTGCAGTTGACCGTGAAGTGGGTGAGGATGCTCCCAAGTTGGGTGAATCAAAGGTTGACGAGCCACCTTTAAAATCCGTGGGTTGTCTATCAACAAATAGTCCGGCGGATTGCTGGAAAAATTGTGGGATTTTGGCTAAACGCATGAAACTTTCACTAAGTTCTCATCAAAATAACCTCAAACAAAATTGATATGGGGCCACTGCGAAAAAGCTGTAATTTAGGAGAAAAGTGGGTGCAAGTTTTTTCAAAAAACACGGCTTACCAGTTAAATTGACAGCATTTTAATATCATATAAAAATACATTCAAATTAATAAAAATTCCTGCAAAAAATGATTTGATATTTTTATTAGTTATACGAAGTATTTTTTTTGAAGGATATAATGGGGTTTTAGCCATGGTTTTAGCGGGGAAATTGGCCCGAATTTAGCATTTTACAGATTTGTTCCCAGAGTTCATTGCGAACCTAGAATCCAAGATGGCGGAATGTACTTACAGACAGGTTAGTTCAAAAAGCATAATTTAAATACTTTTTGTGGTAATTATCTTTGATAAAATGTTTGAAAATGTGTTTGACTTTACTAGAAAGTCTCGTTTGAGATTATTAAGTTGGAGACTTTATGAAAAATATATTTCAGTAAATGCAAAAATTGCGCAAAATAAGTTGACAATCTTTTACGTGTTTGCTTTATAATTCTTGTTTCAGTTTTCCTTATGTCTTACTTCTATTCAGATTCCATAGATTAGAATACAGGTGTCATTTGTCGAAAAGTAAATAATCAGTCATTAGACATATAAATCAAAAGATCCAAGTTTGTTTTATGAGTGTTGTTTGTTTTAAATTGTTGCTGTATAGTTTTCATGATGTCTGTGATGTCTGGATTTGACTCAGGTTCCATAGATTGGAGTAAGTGTGTCATTTGTCAAAAGGTAAGTAATCAGTCATTAGAAATATAAATCAAAGGAACTGTATAAATCTGATATCTATTTTATCTATAAATATTCATTTCATGACTTTATTATTTCTACGTTTCTTGATGTGCCAATGACTTCACTTATACTTCACACTATTATTCAATAAGATACTTGTTATGTAACTAACTAGCGTGAACTATAACCTTTCTTCAATGCTTTTCTAACTTCTAACAAGGCCGTTTGTATTTATTTTTTATACTTGTCACTTTTGCCAGGTATCAGCTGAGGCACTTCAATGTCCTGCTCAGAGTAAGAGAGCTGATGTTGGAGCTGGATATGCAACGTTTGCACAAAACATTTTAAGATTTGAAGAGTTGGGATGCCCTCCCTTTAAAAGCCTTGTCAAAATCGCACCATGGTTTTTTGCTCTAGATCACCATCATTATGCTCGCTGGCTTCCTGTTCATGTACGTGATATGATTGCCTTGAAAAAACTGTGCCCTGCAGAAGCAAAGGAATTTGAAAATGGACATTTTGTTGTCAAGAAGTCAGTTCGAGCGTTTTCCAAAATTCCTTTGGACCATGCCCACGAACGGAACAACAAAAGCGTGAAAGGTGATGGAGGTGCCATTGGTTTAACTGAAAACTCAGCTGAGCTACTGCGATGGATGATCTCAGGTCCGGAGATATCAAGAATGATAAACGAGTTTGAGACTTCCCAAGAACTTGTCAGTGCTACAAATGAAAGTGCAGTGGGCATCAAAAAGCATCATGAAGATACAACATCAGTACAGACAAAGTTTACAAAAGATGTGAAGATATTATGCACGGAGCTTGATAATAAAGGAAACCCATTCCTAGAAGACAGCAACGAAATCTTGAATATCGACACAAAAGAGATCATGGGCAGTGATGTCGTCAACACTGTTAACAACATTCAAGCCATTGGAAAAAGTCAATATCAAGAGTTTGTCGAAAAGCGCTTGGAGAAGACTGTTTCCCTTTTTGATATCATTAAGAAGAACAAGTTATCGCTTTTCAGGACACCACCAGTCAAAGAAATTTCAAAAGATAAGATGCATTTAAACTCCGTAAAGCAAGATTGTGCAATATTTGGTCAACTATATATCTCTTGTCAAGTGCGAGGAGGAGATCTGGATGACTTTTTTCGTCATGAGAACAGAAGTTATCCCCCTTCATTATCACAATTTGGAACACTTTCTAGTGGTACAAAGTCCACACTTGTCGATCGCCTTGAGTCACCTTCTCCAACCGTACCAACAAGCAGTGGTTGTCCCCCTGTAGATGCAATACTTTTGGATGGAGCTGCAATAGTCAACATTTTAAAGCCAACAAACTGCAAAACATTTGCCGACTACGCGCAGGATGTGTTCATCAAATATGTTAAATCTAAACTTTGCAATGCGCAACGACTTGACATCGTTTGGGACCAGTATTTAGAAGACAGTCTCAAGACAGCCACAAGAACCAAACGAAGACAAGGGGTCAGAACACGTGTTTTGCCAGGCACAAGAATTCCCAAGAATTGGTCGTCCTTTCTTCGTAATGAGAAAAACAAGACAGAGCTGTTTGCTTTTCTAGCTGATCAGGTGACAAGTGTAGATTATTCACCAAAGAAGTGATATCAACATATGGGCAAGAAGTCAATGCGTCCTGTCTACAAGATCTTACCAGCTTATCGCCATGCTTGCAAGAAGAAGCCGATACACGAATACTGCTGCATGCTGCTGACTGCTGTAAAGCTGGTCGGAAAAAAGTCATGATAAGAACAGTGGACACTGATGTTCTCATTATTTCCGTGTCTCTCTTTCATAAGGTTGGAGCAGATGAGCTATGGATAGAGTTCTCAACAGGACGGAACACCAGGTATATTCACCATGGTATAGTTAGTGCCCTGGGTCCAGAAAAAGCAGAATGTCTAATTGCATTTCATGCATTAACGGGGTGTTATCAGACGTCCTTCTTTTCTGGTAGAGGAAAATTTACAGCATGGGAAACATGGAAACTCTCTCCAGAAGTCACCAATTCGTTCAAAGCAATCAGCAATACCCCAGATCAAAGAACCATTCTGGATGTCCTACTTTCACTGGAGAGATTTGTTGTTCTTCTCTATGAAAGAACCAGCACCATAACAGCTGTGAATGAAGCGAGAAAACACCTCTTTACAAAGAAGGGAAGACCTACTGATGCATTACCACCAACGTTGGACGCACTTCTTCAACATGTAAAGAGATCTGCGTATCAAGCAGGCCATGTTTGGGCTCAGTCCCTTGAAAAGAATGCCATACTACCTTCACCAGCGGATTGGGGATGGATCCAGTATGAAAACCTGTGACAACCATTTTGGATGACCTTACCTGAAGTTTCAAAGGACTGTAGTCTGCTAATCAAATGTGGATGCAATCCACAATTGGGATGCAAGTCGCGATGCAAATGCATTAAGTCAAACTTGCCTTGTACAGCATTGTGTAAATGCAATGGTGATTGTGAGAGACTATAAGTATAGGACTGTACAAGTTAGCAGAGGCTGGACTGCCTACATTTATTTGTTATGCTACTGCATATGTAACAAGTGACAAATTACATTACTGTTCAACATAAGAAATACACAAATGATCTTTAGAGCACTCGGACTATTTAATGAATATCAGGGTGTTAAATGGAAATAAGTGTAAACACCTACTACGCCCATGTATATATGAATAACACAAACCTACTTGTATGTATAAGTTTTACAGTAAAAGTATTGTTGTAACTATGATGTTTACTTACTCTACTTCAAGGCTTTAATATAATTTATATAACTGAGAAAAATGTTTGCTTTTTTAAATATATAGATATTGTATAAACTAATAAGATTCAATGACGTCATCATGTGACGTCATACGTGAATTTTGCATGGCCCCATATCTTAAATGGTTCCTCACAATAAGTGCTTTACTGTGACGAAGTTTCATGCTTTTAGCCAAAATCCCACAATTTCTCAAAAATTACCCATAAATCCGCGGGACTAAAACTGAGGACCACTGTAAAGAACGGTTGGGTGACCCAAAGTGGGACAACTAATATTACTGTTGACTTGTCCTGTGTAATCTTCGGTAGAGAGCCAAGGCAAAATAGCGGAAAAGCATAAAAGAAAAAACTTGAACACTCAAATGAAAAAGCATCTATCCAAGTCTTTAACCTGGGCATTAAGCCTACTAGCAAACACATCAATATTTGGCTTGCCAAAGGGATTTACAATTGTTTGAAATGTATTTTTAGGTAACATCCATTCTCATGATAAGTTAAAAGACCTAGATAAATTATCAGCCTCAACGTTATCCGAACCAGGAATGTGGGCTGCTGACAACCAAATCGCTTTAGAGATAACCCAACCCCAAATTCGTTTAGCCACAGAATCACACTGTGGTGACTTACATCCACCCATATGATTAATATAGGTAACTGCTGTGGAATTATCACACATGATACGTATATGAATATTCGATTGGTCATGTAACAAGGATAACAATGCCAAATGAATAGCTAACAATTCCAAATAATTGATATGTTGACCAGCTTCCTCAAGTGACCAAATACCTGAAGTACTGATACTATTCAACACCACAGCACCCCACCCGATAGTTGATGCATCAGTATAGAAAACTAGTTGTGAGGGGCATGGTTAATGCTTTTGGATGACACTAAAATATTGTCTAGCCACCACTTAATCTCTTCAAAACTATTGGGAGAAAGTGTAATTTCAGCCTTAAAATTACAATGTGCGCTCTTAAATGGTAGTCTTTATCTGCCTCAAGACAACGATAATGCAATGGGCCATATTCCACACCAGGAAAAGATGAACATAAAGAACCAATTAATGATGCCACTTGGCCGATAGTATGTAGCCTATTAGTTTGCTGAAAGTTTTTACATAACTGCAACAATTTTTCCTTTTTTAATGCGGTTAATTTTACTGTCATACTACATGAGTCCAGAATTCAAGGAATTCAATGCGCTGAGTAGGGATAAGTACAGATTTCTCAGGAGAAATCTTAAAGCCAAGACTACTAATAAGCTGAACAGCATGTAAAGTAGCTGTAAAACACCCTTCATTAGGCTCTTCAATATATAAAAAAATCATCTATATACCCTAAACATGTATGGCCAAACTGCGATCTTAACGTTGCAAAAACTGGCTTTTTGGTGAAAACTCTGGGACTACTAGACAAACCCATGGGTAAACAAGTAAAACAGTATAACTTATTTTTCCAAACAAATTTTAAACACTTCTGATGCTCCAAAGCAACAGGTATGGAATAGTATGCATCTTTTAAATCGATAGATGTCATAAAACATCCTGGTCTCACGAGTTTAACTCCAGTGTCTAAAGTATCGATTTTGAAATGATGATATGACACAAAATTAGTCCCTTTATATTAAAAATAACTCTACTGGACCCATCTATTTTAGGTGTAGTAAAAATAGGTGACAAAATCTCACCAGGTTCAGAAACTAATGGCTTGATTATACCTTTTAAGAGAAATTTCTCAATTTCAGCATCAATACTCTGCTCTTTTTCATTGAAAGTAAAATAAGGTCGACTGGTGCTAAGATGTGTAACTGGCAGATTCAATATGGTAATTGGTCACAGTATTCAAAATAAATTGATCTGATGTAATTTTTAACCAAGCAGGTACACAAAATTGTAAACCACCTGTCTTAAAAGTAGATTGATTATGTATAACAGATGTAATACCCTGTTGACTTACCTCAGTAGAGGATTCTCCTATTTGTTGTTTGTGGTCTTCACATTCGACGGAGGTCGTGTTCGGCCCGACCTACGCCTAAAAAAGAATGTACACCACCTCTACCCCGTCCGGGAATGTGATTGAAACGACCACGATCACGAGCAGATCTACCAGATGGTACCTTATATGGTTCTGAACGTAGCTTAGGAGTCATTTTATTACTTAACTTATACGATTTCGTAAGCTCTTCAACCTCCCTATTAAGGTCATCGCCAAAAAGACTGGTTGATATAGGAATGGATAGGTTACACAAAGAGCTAAATTGCTTATTGAGATCAGGGCGAATCAAGTCCCTACGTTTTTGGTTAAATTCTCAATTAGCTGCCAGAAGCAAAACAGCTGCATGTGTAAGTCTGCGTTTTTGATTATCTTGTGAATTATTACACACTTCAAGCACTGCACATAGACCAGAAATTGATAATCCCTGGGTCTTCTGGGAGAAGAATCTATATTTCTCGTCTCCTGGCGCATTTGATGTCAAACTTGTTTGCTTACTTTTGGTGCAATCAAATTAGAACAATTCTCAGGCCTAGATACTTCGGCTGTACTTCTTCAAGCTTTTGTTTTGGTCATTTATCTCTTAACAATCCATTAACAATATCCGCCAAACCAAGTGAAATAGCTTGGGCGGTTCACTCAGAAACTAAAAATTCTTCAGCCAAACTTCGAAAACTATCATTACTGGATGGAGCTGCTCGGTCAAAAATTCTCAATAATATTCGCAAGTCCGGGCTCTGAAACATCAACAGAACCTGTGTCATCATCTCCAATAGCCACGGTCTCGAAATCCGTATAAATTTTATCTATATTATTTTTAACTTCAGCCAAAATATCCTTCTTAGATTCATCTAAAAGCTCTTTAAACACGACTTTCATAACAGTAGCTGTAAGGCTGCCTGAACCCGAACCAAGCGCAGACTCGTCTGCCAAAATATCGTCCATCGTCTAAAATTATGATGAAGCGACTATTATGAACATCCTGGACACTATTAAAAGTCAGTCCAATACTTCAAGTCAAGAGCGAAGACACGTCTTCCACTCTAAATAACTTGTCTACAGGCACGTCCAGAATGAAATCGCGTGGCCGTGACTCGTCACAAACCCGGGTGTTTGGAGCATTAAACCTTCAACTTATAGTAGATCTCGTCTACTAGTTTAACAATAAAGAACCTTTAAGCATACTTACCAATAACCATCAACAGTAAATGAACAAATGAATGATATCAACAGAAAAAAATGCGTAAAGTCTTTTCAATATGTCCGTATACTACGACCACAGAATAAAGATAAACAGAAGTCTCACTCTTGTCGGGGCCTTTGAAGTTTTTGTCCTCGCGCATGTCGCATTACGCATGTTGTCCGCCATGTTCCTAGCAAGTCAATTGCTTTCCCCGCCAATAAGCACACTGAACTGGCTAATCCGCCATATTCCTAGCAAGTTGATTGCATATTTTTGCATAAAAAAATACGGGACACGTTGTACAACTGAGTGAGACTTGCTGCAACTAAATACAATTTGGTTAAAGTAACCAAATTCTAATGGTTATAATAACCAAAAACAATAGTCATTATTACCAAATTTATCTGTTGAAAAAATCTGTTAAATTAACCATAATTTAATTGGTTAAAACAATTAAAAAGTAACTAGTTTTAACCAATTTCTGGTGGTTATAACAAGTTAAAGAAGTATGGTTGTCGTAACCAAGATCAAGTTAGTGTTGTTACATATACCTAACCAATGTAGTAACGAATTTGATAATCAAATATCTTAAAAAAATAACTGTGAGCATGTAATTAAATAATTAGACATTTATTGAAATAATAGAATATGAGCACAAAATATTAAAAATACCGGTACTTATAACTTATATGTAAGCTTTTTAAGAAAGTTCCTACGCCAATGGGCATAATTGTGCTAGATTTGCCCTTGTTAATTAAAAGATGTTGCAGCAAAAAACAAATATTTTTGGACTGACCACAATTTTGTCCTTTTGGATAGTGAGCATTAAAAACAAAGTAAGCTGCTAGTAAACACATCACAGCATTTAAAATATCTGTTTTTTTGAATTTTACCACCACCATTCTTTCTGTCACCAATACTAGTGAATCTATCTCTATTGATGTCCCAGTGGAAATTAGCTTTGGTGTGGTTGAACTTGCAATTTTTGCTTTTAAACTTTCTGCACTGTTGGTCACCCAATCCATGTGGCAGTGCCGCAAAGATACAGCGGTTTTCAATTTCTAAAAAAATCATAGTAACTGCATTGAGTACTGCACTGCAACCTACTGTATGTATAACAATAACTGATGAAAACATAAAAGGTTTTCAGTGTTTATATGTGTATTTATACCCTTTCTATTACAAATTTAGAGATAAACACCATTACAATTGAAAAAACTAGAAAACCAGTCACACCCTTTCAGAAAAATTCTTTAAGACACCTATAGATCATTCTAGACGTTTTTCTATAGGCAGCCTATAAGGAATCCTATAGGATTTGTATAGGGAATTGGAGCATTTTCTATAGGTGGCCTATAGGAAACCTATAGGCAACCTATAGGCAACCTATAGGATCGTTAGAACAAGGCGGATGTAACGATTATGTAAAAAAAAATGAACAAATCTTAGAACAAGGGCTTAATCTCAGT
>JAOBAZ010139325.1:0-10941 GCA_026546875.1 Pteroeides caledonicum | reverse complement strand
CCAGATCTTTATCCAGGTATTTTGAATTTTAAATTTCCACCAGTGAGTTGTGTAATTTATTCTGACTAACGTCTAGAATCTAGATCCGCCGCTGGTTAAAGCGAATTTTTCGCTTTTCCCAGTATGGTTTCGCTCACTCGGAGATATATATGTTGTTCTCCGAGTAATATATGTTAAAATTCAAAGAATTTAAAAAATAAAAAGATAAAAAATGCAATTAGGATTAGTGTTAGGGTGTAAGTTTAGGCTTATCTTCAAAATTAACCACTACAGTCAATTTTAAGGTCCAAAACAATTAGTAAATACAGTTAATTTTAGGAAGTGGATTGTGCCTGTCGAAATTAGTCAAACCGCCTACCTTAAGAATGTTTCTTGGACTTGCATTTACTTAGTCATTGCCATAACTATATAGGACATATTCATGTCGAATTTTTGTTTTCGCCCTTCGAAAATGAACGACATCGATTACAATTTAGTCCGTCGCGTCTTTACCGTATGGCTACCGCTGTGGGTAACTATAAGTAAACTGTAACAAATCGCACCAAATTTTGCCGTCGTATAGAGCTAATTCTCGACATCAAAAACTTTTCGGATAGGTTGGATATGCAAAATTGAGCATCAAAATTTTACAAATAAATATTAAAATTAACTTTTGGTTGTTAAAAAGCGAGCTAACAAAAAGACAGTATTGATTAAAAACCATAGGAGCCGTTACTATGGCACAAACGACGTTTCAATATGGCCGGCAAGTACTTTTTAAATGCGTTTATTTCGCGAATGAGTTTGGTAACCTCTCAGCTTTTTTTTCCACCAAAAGTTTTTCTGTCCACTTAGTAATCAATAGGACAAGTTAAAAAAACCCCTGTAAATACAAACATTTTTAATGGGCAAGAACATGGTTTGGCGCAATTGAAAAAATTTGGTTCTACTGAATTTTATTCAAATTATCCTGTTTGCAAAATGTTTGGCAAAAAAAATTGAAGGGAAATAAACGTAAAAAACTAAAAACTGAAATTGGTGGTCATATTGAAATGGCTAATGAGCAAAAAAAAATTATCATTCTTTGATCTTTTTTTTTAATTTTTCGTATCAAACAAGGTAGAAAATTAAGGGGTCCGAACCATTTTGTCAAACCTTAGAGTGCGCGTGAGTTATTTACTTCAAAGATCATTAATGACATGGATGTAGCACTATTAGCTAATGTAAATGATCTCGGAGTATCTTTCTTTTTATAAATGTACTTATTGTAATATCTCAGAACATTTGAGTGACTATTTGAATTCTCACGTACACGGAACACAACGCACTAGATTTGATAACATCAAAAAATTTATTGAAACTGCTAGAAACACTCTTTACTAAAAAATTGGTTTTAATAAGTTAGCGGGTGACATGAAATACATTTTATCAATTTTGGTATTTAAATCTAGACTGATTTTTTTCAAATATGTGCTTGTTGAAGTAGTTGCTGTTTGTATTTTTAACGTAACCCTAGCATTCGGCATCTTTTAAAAAGGGCCAATCCTGGTAGATTATTGTTGTATTCACAAGTTCACCAACGTAATTTGTCTAAACGAGACACTAAAATGAGTTGAAAAAATCCTGTAGGTATTGGTTGTAAATCAACTAAAAAATGAATTGCAAAATATGATGAGCATATTGGTAGTGATATTTGTTTATTTAAACTATATGTACACTTTACAGTAATAGAATACATGTAATCGCAAAATTTGTAAAATGCAAATTTTATGATTTTTCTTCAAAAGGTAACCACTTTATCTCTCCGGTTGTTAAAAGCTTTTCAGAGTTAATGTTTTCAAGGTGAAAAATTTGTCGTCTAACATAATCAACACATTTTGCCAAATTTTCAGCATCTGTATTCTTTTTATCACAGAACATGTTGCGCCACAATGCAGATGCTAAAACTCTGTCGTGAGAAAGAAGACCTTCATCATATGCTAAAATCAGTCCATAAAATTCTTGAGTGAGTTCCTTCAGACTGTTTTTTCTAACACTTGGATCAATAACCTTAAAACGAAAGGAAACAATGACATTATTCCACAACGTAAAACAGTAACAGAGGCGTGCCGAATAGGGAACGTCCATAGAGATTATAAACAATACTAGAGGGGGCATTGGTATAAAAAACATTAGTGTTATTTATAATCTCTATGGGAACGTCAGTGTGAGCCACCTATTTCTTGACGTAATCATGGTTGCTTTCTGAAACCAAAGCAGTCCTACCTCTTTAAGTAAAGCACAGAACAATTTGAGCTACCGGTAATCACCTGTTGTCAAACCATGGAAGAGATCTTGAAGTTGGATTAGTACAGTAAAACAAAATATGTACAGTAATACTGTACATCATGTATACATTTTTGGAAGGTTTGCTGCTGTTTCAAAGTTGAAGCCCTACAGAACATTTGTGGGGATTGAGAGGGTAGCAATTGACAAATTGTCTCTGATTAGCACAGTAGTTGATTCTTGTAAAAAATGGATTCAAGATGTAAAATACTTGATGATTAATAGAATTGCTTCCCTGTAGTTATTTTCTTTGTTTTCAGTTTCATGCTTACTGTGCAATACACATCATATCTCATAATGCTGAATGACTACACAATTGCTCATTTTCCTAATGAGTACGAGTTGTTGATCAATTCCACAATGCTAAATAAATTTTTTGCCCTGTTTTGTAAAAAACACACTTTCAAGCAAATTAACAATTTATGTCAAACTTTTTTTACTGCTAATACAGGGTTCAAATTAAACCTGAGAAAATGGTTCATGATTTTTCCACATAATCATATGGTCAATTAGTGCTTTTTAATTGAGAAAACAAGTTCAATTGAATCGAAACTGTAGGTTAAAAATTAAAGTACAGTACAACATGAATGTTTAATTCAAAGCCTAGGAATGAGGTTGATTAATATAACCCGCTAAATTTGTCTGCCATACTTGTTGCTATTGTGAAAGGATGGCAATGGCCGATGGTGATTGCTGAAGATTTAAACAAGCAGTTTGGAATTTTGGGCTCCATATTATACACAACGGCAAATATACCTGTATCACCTCTCACTAAATTGATGAAAGGATAAATAAGCCATAACTATCTAATTATCGTAAATGATGGTTCGTGATTTTCATCCATTTTTGAAAATTCCGATCGCAAAATTTTTAATTTGATTCATGAATCACAAATCATTATTTTGAACACTGTAGTACCGCATGTCTTGCATTTTATGACTCTGGGTCACTTACTCTAATAAAGAACTGTGAAAAAACAATGGGTTTTTACATAAATTTTAGATAGATTTCTATTATTTAGCAGTATTACAGACATAATTTTACATTTTAAACCCTTCTGGTTTCTCAAAAAAACTTCCCCCTGATTTCAGTTCAGCACTGTGGTGCACATTCCATAATTAGTGGAATCTGTAGTAATTTGTGACATAGTATAAAGTTCATTGAAAGATGGGCAAGATCATTGGGAAAGAAAAAATTGCATTAACAATGTATGGCAGAGGCTTTTTCCTTGACAAGTAAAATCATCTACAGTACATGTAGTGCTATACAGCATAAAACAATAAAGGCTGCCCTGTGCATCAGAAGTGGATTAAAAGGCAATCATGAGGAGTTATTTGTATTAAAAAATAAACAACAACAGATATACAATAAACAACAACAAATAAACAACAACACATATAATGTCAACAATATGACTATCAACAGACTATAATACACAAGCAGGACTGGCAAAATTACAAAATAAGTAAAGAAATTTGGTGCAGTTAAATTGGAAAATTGTAAAAATACTGTAATTGCAAAAATTTTGCAATCTCGCAAATTTTGGGGCTGAACATGACAAATTTAAAGCACATGTAAAAGAAAAATGTTTAATGTCCAAAAGAGCACAACAAAACTGTAATTTAATTTAGAGATAATTGTCCCTTTTCCATGTGACTGATTTAATATCATGAATTGGTTGATGAGTTGTTGCTAAATATAACATATCAGTTTCTATTACACTATAAAATCACGGGAAAGATTACATGGGTTATGTATATATTAGATCTGGCACATTTCTCCTCTCTGTATTATTTTTGTTATTCAATTATACTACAAAATCTGTGAAAAAACATTGTGCAGTTTTTGACATCAGATTGGTCACACATCACAAAAGAAAACCTGATTATCTGTTCAACAAAGTCCAGGACTAAATTAAATTTCCGGTATATACTGCAATTTTTGTGTTCTTTTGGACATACTGGTATGTGCTTTAGCCAGTTTAGGGCATGTTGTCATGTACATGGATTGGGTATATTACAAATTTGTGCTACATGAATAAATATTATGACATTTCAAGGTCATCTCTATCTCGCAACTGCCTTGCTAGGGATAGCACTCTGAGGAACTTCACAATTTAGAATAGTACTGATAGTCAGTATGATAGTGGTACTTTATAGTTGTGTATAGTGATAGTCTGTACTACATACTTACACCCATAACTTTCATCCGCTCCTCCACATCCTCCCAAAATATCTGCACCATTTTTCTGTACAAATAGCGACCATCCTTTCCTTCTGGTTTTAGTCTGACCAGACACATCCACACATGAAGCTGGCTGACAAGAAACCAAGATTGAAACGTATCTGGCATACTTGCAGCGTCATAAATGTCATCATAATTTAAACCCTCGACACAGGATTCGTACATTGATTTAGCGCTTCTAGTAAGGGTAGCCTTTCTTGAATAAAAACCGCCTAACCACCCAACTAGCTTAATAGCTTTTGTTCCC
Organism: Pteroeides caledonicum; assembly: GCA_026546875.1. Taxonomy (NCBI): domain Eukaryota; kingdom Metazoa; phylum Cnidaria; class Anthozoa; order Scleralcyonacea; family Pennatulidae; genus Pteroeides; species Pteroeides caledonicum. Next base: position 6,146 of record JAOBAZ010139325.1, on the reverse strand, counting down.
AAAGTATCATTGTTTTTTAAGGTATTAGCAGGCACTCCAGAAGTATTACGTATTGCAAAGTATGTTAGGCAAGACGGTTTAACATTAGCTTGGTAAACATGATTTCTCACGTTAATAGAACTCAACGATCTACTATTAATACGCCATAACGTAGACATCAATAGACTAAAGGGCTTTTTAGAAGATCGCACAACACCACTGATTATGAATTCCATCTTGGAAGAAAGAACACCATTGCATACATCTACATAAAGGCAATAAATGCTTTCGCGCATGCGCAAATTTTGTCGTAAAGTTGTCGTAAAGTTGTCGTAAAGCTACGTAACAAGCGCGAAGCTTGAAAGTAGCGGGAAAGTCAAACAAGATGGCTGCTTACTGCCCTAGTAAAAATGGGTGACGAAATAAAACTAACATGTTCAACAAAAAGTTTCAGTAACAATGTAAGAGAGCTGAAAGATATTTTTCTCAGTAGGTTCGAATTATCCGATGAGTTTTGGAAAGACTTATTCCATAGCAGCTGTCCTGAAGGTACTGTAAATTGTCATTTGTTTATTCATTCAAACATTGTTAAGTTTATGAATATAGTAATTAGTATACTGTTCTTGTATTTAACAGTTATTTTGCTGTTACGCTGTTGGAAATATTAGTAATGTGTTATTCAACGTTTCTAGCAGTTAAAGTTTTTCTGGATGCTGTGTTTATGTGTACTCACACAGTTAATGTCAACAAAGCAAAAGTTGACTTTGTTGGCAAAAGTAACTGAGTTAAGCTTTAGTATACAAATTAAACACTGTAGTGTAGAATGTTGACTGTTTTTATTATACACGGTTGTACAAACCATGTTGATGCATAGATCAGATTTTATATTCTACATAATACAGTGTACACTTTCTGGTTAATACACTATACATAATACAGTGAACAGTTAAAATCGATGGCCAAGATACACTGATACAGTAGAAGGGGAATCAAACCTTCAAACTATTTCCTTATTGCATATTGTATACTTTTTAATTTTTGATATGCAATTACCCACTATAATTGTCTGATTTTTGTTACCTATATACAGTACTCACTGTTTTCTATGACCATTGATTGTTTACAATTGCTTCTATTTTTTATTTGAATAGGTTTAGGGGAAGTTACTGAAAAGTTACAAAATGATGAAAATTTGCACCCCAGTGATTTTCAGCCTTGTGGGAACTCTTTATCGTACCACCTGGAGAAAAGTGAGTCAGAAAGTGGAAACATGTTACCAGAATTCAAGACGCCTTTACTGAAATGTTTATCAGATGTTAGCCATTCTCCATCTTTGTTTTCTCCAGCTCCACGAGATAATAATGCTGATACAGGTATGATTTATTTCAATTGACCCATACAGGGCACTGCCAGCTACTACCACATGTTTAACAGATTATACTCCAGCTAGTCCCCAATGATTGTCCCAGAAAGACTCTCCTCTGACAATGGGTTAAGAAGATTTAATTTTGAATCAGGTGTAACAAAGCTGCACCCTGTACAATAGCTTAATGGTTATTGTGTGGCACTTCAATACTGCAGATTGAGGCGTGCAGTCGCTCATGTATTATATGCCTCAACTCCTTAAGAAGAGCGTTGTGTGGCCTGCCTGTATTCTTTTACAAAAGGAGATTTTTATCAAGCTTTAAAAAATTGACTGCACAATTAACTAAGCATGTGTGATGCATGAAATTCTCGCTTAGTATTTAGATATCTGGGTATGATACAGCAATCAGCTTTGTGGTGAGGTTGGCAGGCACTTTTTGAGCATGTGCCACTTATATAATCATTGTGTGAAGTATTGGAGGCTCAAAATACTGATTCACTGAATTTTGATTTTGGAGCTTGTCTGGGCTGTGTGTTTCTCCTGATTTTGGAGCTTGTCTGGGCTGTGTGAGGAGGGCAATAATGTTCTTACAGCAGATAATAGCTACATTAACTTGTGTTTAACACTGGACAACCTTATTTATTGAGTTAAAAAACTCACCAGCAATACTGTAGGTTAATAGAAATTTCAAAGTTGTAACTGCCTATGCCTATATGTATCACAAATATTTCCTGGATTTTATATTGGCCCTGATACTTTCTTGCTTTTAACTCAAATGTTTGTTAGTATTTTATAAATGTTTGTTAAAAAGTAAAATTGAAATAACTTGGTATATAAAAAAGTTAATGAAGATAAAACTTTAAAATGCAGTATACAGGTAAAAACAACTACCGGTACACTGTAACAACAATAACCTACACATGATAACACGGCATGGAAAGGCGACAATTTGATAACATGACAGGAAAAGCCTGTTTGAGAGGACATTGTGCAATCTGTGTCAATATCTATATAATATGGCTAACCGTGATAATATATATGTAGGTTATCATATGAGGGGTGAAGCGATATCACTTTTATCAATTGAGGGATGATTTCTCCAAATGTCCCAAGTGAGCAAAGCAAATGAGGGACATTGGTGATATCGTCCTGAAAGCAATAAAACTGATATTCCCTCATCCCTCATATGGTAACCTCTACAGTGTGTATATAACAAAGATAAGCATCACTGGTCCAGCGACCCAGAGCTTTCACCTAGTGATCCGAAACTCCTGCACGAGCAGCAGATGTAGCAGCACCAATACGAAAATTATGGCTGGAATAACAGCATGTGATACATGCAACCGATAAGATAGAATGAAGCCAAATGTTCACTACGGAGGGCAACAATGGGAGACCATTAGCCTGAAAAAGTGGACCTGGAGCGGTACCACAGAGGGAGAGATAGCGGGACAAGACAATCACAGCCCAGTGCGAATGGGTCAGTCTTGGAATGCTTCAGGTGAGACGATAAAAACCAGCCGGGTCCAACGACAGATTGGAACGGGCTAAATGCAAGATACGGACCATAAATGCAAGATACGGACCATAGCATGTGAACTCACAAACGCGCAGAAAACCAAAGAAAGCCGTGCAGCATGCGGCCCAGAACATTACATTATCAAAGGTTGGAAAATTCAAAGCCTAGACAGTGATGCTTAGCAGTGGTATGGTGATTGAAAGATGGAGAGAGCAAGGAGTAGCGCCAGTATTATGGCGAACGGCACGAAGAATGCAACGAGGTGCTGGCACGCCTCTCACTGAGAAAAGTAACAGGCGTGTGGCACATCGCACGTCTTGACTGAGAATGGCGTGCGATAGGCGTGCGATGTTTCAAGGCATGCAAAATCCAAACCAAGTCATTTTTATGACTCATGTTTTTAATATAAATTAACATAAACATTTGGAAAACCATGCTTTAAACGAGTTTCAGTCTTATGAATATTAAAAGTATAAAGTTTGAGTATGCTAATGCATATTATTTTGGTTTTAATATTCGTCGTCACTGGATTCATCGTCACTGGTTATTTCATCAGAAAATCTCAATTCTTGCCACCTTGGCTTGTGGTTCAAAAGCTTCAGTGGCTAGTTCCTCCAGTGATACTCTACGCCGTTTCTCGAGGTAAATGTCAACTGCTCATTCGATGATCGTTTCTCTTCTCTGCTCCAGATGTTGTCGTTTATTTTAATGCGGAGACGCATATTGATATTCAACGTCGCGTGGCTGATCCTAAGGCATTTTTGTCAGGAGATTGAAACGAGCGGTCCTACTAAAGACTGCCCGGGACGCCCGAGAGCGCCCGGGAGTGCCCGAGAGCGCCCGGGTCGTACAAAAGTGCCCGGGGGTAAACAAGGTAGCATAAATCACTCTACGATCCTTTCTGAGTTTTTTTGAACCATTATTTCAATGGAAAAGGACAATAAATGTGATTTAAAACCAGCCTAGCAACAAGCGGTGAAGCGCCCGGCCGCCCACGCAGGAAACATGAGACGCGGTTATTATAGAATAAATGTTGATATTCTTATAGCTAGAGATATAAATTGTAGAGATATAAATTGTATATTGTATATATATATTTATAAAATAAGCGAAGTCGAGCGTAGTGGCTGGATGACTCACAAAAATGATCCGCGTGAACAAAGTCGAAAACGCTATGGCTGGATAACTCACAAAACTCTTTACCTACATATAGGGTCGATCTGACCCTAATAAGAACAAAAGAAAAATAAAGAGAATAAAGCCAAAACAATAGAAAAACAATGAACAAAAGAAAAACATCGCAGTCGGTAAAGAGTTAATGCCTTTTTTCTAAAGTATAGTTTAGGATAATAGTATTTTGTATTGTTTTTATTTTTGCTAAGCCTATTTTGCTTAGTTCAGTTAGAATTTAAGAAGTATTCTTAAATTCCCATGAGCAAAAAAACGTACTTGACAAAGATATTTTAATTCTTTACAAAGTGCTAGGGATTCAAATTCAAATAATAGGTGATTTCAATACTTTTGGTTTTTTTGGTACACCCTGTATTTGTTATTATTCTTAGCAGTTAATTTATTTTATAACCGCGTTTCCTGCGTGGGCAGCCGGGCGCTTCACCGCTTGTTGCTAGGCTGGTTTTAAATCACATTTATTGTCTTTTTCCATTGAAATAATGCTTCAAGAAAACTCAGAAGGGATCGTAAAGTGATTTATACTACCTTGTTTACCCCCGGGCGCTTTTGTAATATGGTGATGATTAGCTCTGCAAGAAAACATAGATTAGGTCTGGATAACAGTGAAATGACTAAGGGGCATTGTTGGTGCCATTGCCAGTTCATACGCCGTCTTGATTACGTAATACACGGTGCGCATTGCGGTTAGCATTGTTAATGAGCTTGTCTATTCATGGAATGTCCAACACCGATATATTGCCCTGACAATGTCATGACCTTTAGACTTCTCTAAATTTAATATAAATATATTAAATAAAATAAAATAATTCGCTCTTACAATCGAATCAATTCACTGTATTTACATAATAAAATGTAAAGCAAACATGGTTTTAAAAAACATTAATATAACTGACTCTTTGTCACAGAGTTTGTGCCATCGATGAACGAGCGAGCAGAAACCCTTGCACTTCCATTAACTAAAGGGTTGTTCATGATGTCGTTTTTGAATTTAGCGCAAAGCTTGCACCTGATGAAATTGACCATCGTTCAGCCAGCCCCATCTTCAGCAGTTCTTATTCCAAAAATACTTTCCTTTCCCCAAGATTTAAATGTCTGTACCGTAATGTTACGGAATTGCCCTTCTCATCACGGGTCACGATTGGCGTTGGTATTGTTCATTTAAAGAGACGGAGAATACGTTTCACTGAGAGACCGTAATTTGATGCAATGATATGTCAATTTTACCGCAATGATATATCAAATTTTGTCACCTTCGTGGCGTGCGATTCATCGCACGTCGCCACATTTGCTTCAGGCGTGTCAATAGGCGTGCGCGTGCGATCGCACGCCTCTCAGTGACAGGCTTGTAGCTGGGCCCCGTATGGATGTATGGATAGGGATAAAGGCGAGACTGATGAAGTGGGAGCAGCAAGCAAGCGCCAAGGCGAGGTAGCACCTAGAAAAATCAAGACCCAAAATTAGGTGTCTCAATACTCAAATTCAGCAAAAATAACATCTTTCTCACATTATTTGGTTTACAGTGCAGGTGTGAGCTTCATTCTGGTTTACTGCATAGCCATGGTGGTAATTTTGGTTATTAAATAACTTCTCTGTTTGTTGTGATAGGATATATATCTAAAGAAATCGTGTTCAAAGTAACCCTCATTATAGTTTATACATGTGTACATGTATACAGTATTAACTTACGATGAGTTCAACATACATGTATACACATATGCAGTATATACAATAGGTAACTGTAGGGTGTAGTTCAGAAGGAGAGGTGAGCATGCTCTATGAAGTTAACTTGGTTAGGATAGTAGTAGTAAGAAAATTTTAGGAATTTAGGTACTGAACTAGATAATATTGTAGTCGAGAATTACCCTCTCCAACATGAAAAACTGTCATACATAATGTGGAGATAACACTTACCTTCCCGATCCCTTAACCCAAAAATTAGATACCTTGACCACTTTTTAAATAATAACTTGGAATTGTGGAAATCCAGCACTTGGGATTGGACAGTTGGATACTGATGTAAGCCAAAAGCGTGCTTATCTCGCCGAGATAAGCACTTTTTTTGAGCTAAATAGGCCATCCTTGGGTACGTTC
>JAOBAZ010139214.1:0-10942 GCA_026546875.1 Pteroeides caledonicum | reverse complement strand
CCGATCTTATATATGTGTGTGTGTGTGTGTCCTAATCATCAAACAAGATGTAGATTATTAGGGATATAGAATTGCTTTATTCTTCACATGGCATTGCTCGACTATATCAGATCTTAAAAAAATATACTTCTTAAAAGCGGAGACACTTACCAGCGGGCGGGCCAAAAAATTGAGAGGTTTCATTAAGAGGCTGTAGTGTTTTGTTGTTAAGTTCTGTGAATGGTCCGAAGTTGGGTTCGCGAATACGTCGAAAATCAGCGTCTTGAAAAGGGAAGGGGTCATATGGATGGTGAACATCTCGCTCGTCGTTTCTTGCTCTGTGCCCTGTTGAAAAAAGAGAAACCGATAAGCAATGAAACAATGATCAGAATTCTTTCCCAAAAACCTTGCTCAAGAAGTTTCAAAGGTTACAAATTTAACCCACGTGGATATTTGTTACAATTTTATAGTTATGCTATCTAGCGATATAACCCAGCCCGCTACACAGCGTCTACAGCTGCTGTGATTTATGATAAATATATTCAAGATACAGCTGTGTTTTAGAGTATTTGATTAGCCAAAATGTGGATAAACACATTTTTCAATTCAAAATCTTGAAAACTAAAATACCGAAAGAAAGTGGATCGAATATCTTAATCAGATCATAATTAATTCTTTCCTGTTTACGGAGACGAGAACAGATGGATAACAAATTGATGACACGGAATATATCAGGTCAAGATTTACAAGTTAAATCCTAGTATCAAATTCTCTTGAAAGCTGTCGTATTAATTTAAGCGTGTAAAAATTGTTTAACTCCTTTCCCATGACACACAGAACAGATTTTTGAATTTAATACTGTGCAACACATTCGTTTGAATTGATGTTTCACACAGAATTAAACACAAACAAAATTAAATATAAATTTTTGATGGGTAGGTTTGTTTACGTGTGAACAGAAATACAGAGAGATTTCGTAACGGGTCACCATTGAGGTGATCGCATTAGATGTATGCAAGACGAAACAGTTTTTCATTTTATGAACTTAAGATTAGGTTAAAAAAAGCGCAGATTGTATGAATTGGGTTGAAAATCTTCAGAAGTGGAAATAATTTTGTAACATAATCAAGGTCTCAACTAATTTTGTTTTTTTGACTGATAATGCAAGCTTCTGAGACGACGTTCATTGTCACAATATATGCATTGTTTCGTATTTTTAAACTTGAGTCAATTGAATATGTCTTTTAATACAATATATTATTTTGCTCATTATGTAATCCTCATTGCTCGAAGTAGACAAGTATTTAAAACTATCACCGAGATTATACATGTCCATTTTCACACCTTACACTTATTAATCTCTTGTAAACATTTGTCAATTCATTCAAATTCAGCCTAAACTGATGATTACCTCCTCGTTCCTCAACACCTCCGTTAGAATTTCAACCAAACTAACATATTCTTATTATTTCGTCTTCAAACTTCAACTTCAATACATGTCAACTCAAAGTATTTTGAAAAGATCCTTATGCTTATTTATGTGTGCAGATCAAAGTTCGAATATAGACCGTTAATCGATAACTGCTCCAAAGTTTCTACCTAAATACGATCGCCCTGCTGCTGCCTTCAAAAACTTTTCAAGTGAAACGACCACGTTTCGTACTCTATATATGGCAGCCATGTGAAACAACCTTAGTTTCTATCGCCCAACATTTTTGACGCAACACTTCACGGCAGGAAATATAAGAATGTCAATCTTTCCTGATCCAGGAAGAACAACAAGTACTTATTAATGAATGGCGTTTCCGGGGGAGAAATACGCCCTCGCTAGGCTTTTTAAATACTTTAAAATATGTTCAAGCTGTCCAGATATGTCCATCGTTAGTCTAAACTATTTCATTAAGCAAGTAACGGTGAACAGGGGACCCAAGATAAATGCTTGTCACTTTAATTTATACTGGGTTTTTAACGAAATATTCTGTGACCTTGGACTAGTAAAGTTTATAAGATTTTGACAAACCCTTTCCGATTTCCGTTTATTTTTTAAATATTGAGCAGCATATAACGTCATCAATAAACGCGATCGTGTTTAAAAGACCATTATATTAGGACAAATCCGGAAGAACTAAAGCAAATAAACCCGAGTCATCGCCAAATCTCGTGCTTTACTTAAAGCTTTACTTCCGACATTTTTGGCGCAATTTCTGCTACACACCATACTACCTGACACTCGTAAAGTGGCTTAATACTAACAGTGGGTTTTGTTAGGGATTTTTTGTGTCATATAACAAAGTTCACAAATATCTTGTTTATTCATTAACCTTATTGAATAAGTGTTATTAGAACAGTTGGAATACAAAGATTGAGTGTTCGTCCAGAAACTCCGTTTAGTTCCGGCCTTTTGTCTTAATGTGAGTTCTTACTAAAATCATATCAAATCGCGTTGCATAGACAGGTGCGCTGATTTTCTATAACAAAGTAATAAATATAGATATATATATATAGATATATATATGCATGGCTATGGATTGTAATACAGCTAATATCAATCTCTTATTCCATTGTCAGCTGGACTTAAAATATTCATAAGGATTTATCGCTCAAAGATATCACGAAAAGGATTTGCCAATCATGAATGGTCTATTAATAAAATATTGTGGAAAATATCATTCCATTCTACTGTCATCAGTAGTTACATATGTTTTGGCGTCTTACGCCAGATGGTAACAGAAAGCTTTATGCGATGAACCTCATTAATTATTGAAGTGAGCTCGCTTTCATCGCAAACGACAATACGTACAAACAAAGTTCGATAAGTAATACCACGAGATTGGCCTGATTAGTTTGGAAACTGCACAGAGCGTTTGAAAAACGTGTCCTGAAAACGGTTGGTGTAAGATGTCTTGTGACATCTCTCGAGAAGTACTTAAAAACAAGGCTAACCTACTTTGCATAATATAAAGTGGGTCACTTCAACGTTAATCAAGGAAATGTGTCACGAAATAGAGTTTATCCATAAGAAAACTGACACAATCTCAAAAATATGTTTGTGTTGGTGCTTCACACATTATTCTTAAAACGCAATAGTTGATTTTCTCATTACAAGCTATAATCTTGGTGAAAATGTTTCAGTATCGCGCATGACATGTGAGTTATCATGCAGAGGAGAGCATAAAGAAAAACACAAAGCTTTTAACTGAGAATTGACCTAAACAGATTATAAAGATATAGGTGTAAGCTTGAAAAACTTGCCAATATATTGTTCTGATACACCTGCTGTAGATGTAGGAGACCAGATGTGTTAGCAAGGACAAATTATACGGTGTAATTAAATGGAGTATAATGAAGAAAATAATATTTTATCGTGCGTAGTAATCACAAAGGAGTTCACATCAATGATTCATCGTAGAAATGATTATAATTTAATGTCACGAACTCTGCGTGGCCATTGGCTTGCCCGTAATAATCACCTGTCCCTTCGTGGCGGTAAGTCAATTAGTCATTCACTCAACATTGTTGGAGAGCATTGTTGCGGTTACAGCCAAAACACAAAGTAATTACAGAGCTTTTGCTAGACATATACCTGAGCTATCGCCACGAGTCCAATAGCGTTCATAAAACGTCTGAACACGTGTGCACGAGCGAAATATTTTAGCGGGATCGAGGTGTGAATTGCGTAAAATAGGAGAACTTGGATCGCGTGTAATATTTATATTTTGTCCGCGGTAGTTTTAGAAAATCAGCAATGATAACTTCGTACCGGTACTTAACCGCCATCCAAAGAAACTAAAATGCGCCTATTGTTTTGACTTTAAATGTTCTATAAACAGGAAGAAGGTGTTGAAACATTTCGTTATTATTTGTGAAGAAGATTCCATGAAATAATAACGATTTAAGGCTTATTGCAGCAGAGAACTCGACGCCATTGCATTCTCTATTCGTGAATATTAAACGTTTGCCAGAAACCGCAAGTAAATATGAAATAGTATTGTTGTGCCTCGGTGAAAAACCACAAAGTGCTTCGAAATGTACGAAGGTATTTTTTCCTATTAAAATCAAATGAAGTGAAATAAGTAAATCTGGTAAGCTTACTTCTCGGCTCTCGTGGTCCGTCCACAGTAACTTTAATAGCCCGTACATAAGTCGCGACTTGGGGAGGTTCGGTGTTCACAGTGATCGTCAACGTGAATGACTTGCCTAAAATTGAAAGAAAAAATCAGTGAAAATCAATTGAAGTACATAGAAATAAATTTAATTAAAAGTTAGCAAAATTAACAGAAACAGTATTTGCAACATTCCACAACACCATTATTAGCGTTCTTTAAATTTAATATTTTCTTCATTGCATACTTCCGTATAATAATAATTACTACAGAACAAATACTATACCTCGACCGCTGCGTCCAACAAAACGGAGATCATTGAATCGAGCGACTTGGTTCTTCATCATAGCTGTAGCATTGCGGAGTTCCGCCGAAAAATTCTCATCGTTGCCTGCCGAGATATGAACGGTCGTGCCATCAGCTATATCCCCAAGGGATACGACTTTGAAAGCGACAGGCAAAGTTTTGTTGCATCGCCAATGCGACGGGAGAACGCTACATACAAAGTTCGGAGAGTCGGTCTTGACAAGTTCGCCAGGATATTCGGCTAGAGCTTCAACCATAGAGCGTTCCCCTTTTACTTTTCGTGGTAAAACCGAAGTTTCCATCGTGGTCATGGTTTTGGACCTGTGGTGGTAACCACAGCGGACAGCCAAAAAATCTGTACTATGATGTACAGGGGAAACAGTCATATATAAATATGAATTCTCAATTGGAGTGTCGTGAAAGCTGCCATCAAAACACCTCACTGTGTTGTGACGTAGGGGAACGCCTACACGCATCGACCAATCACCGCCGAGCTTTTAATTCCTTATTACGAAAGCGTACAGCGGTCGCCCTTTAGAAACGTTTATTGCAGACTTCTGGAAGTATCGGAACGCTACGAGAAGATTCGATCGACACACGCCTGACGATCGGCATAATAATATTTGCAGTTTTGTCTGCGTTGCTTGCCGAACGCGTTCCGAACGGAACATTGCTTTTGGTATCGATGTCTGGCTTCGAACGTAACTGCGGCCAAAAATATCTTCAGGATAAAATTAGCTACTCGTGTAGGCTGTGTCCTTGCTGAGAATTTGGTTATGTTGATTTGTGGTTGATGATTTTTAGTAAAATTTCGACGCGGTGTACATGTAAGTTGTAGCAAATTAAAAATTGATTTGGCAACAGAGGATGATGTCCCACAAGATGCGAATTAATTCGATATGTTTTATGTTTCTGAGATGGGTTTATATGGTGAAATATGACAATATGTTTATTAATACTGGTTTCTCTGTCGCAGATTTATTAATAATTTTTCACTGTTTCACAAAGTACAAACGTAAAGTTGGAATGGACCGATGCATGTGTAATACTTGACTCAAAGGTTGCATTGTTTCATTTATTTAACTAGGCATTTTAGCTAAGCTCTTGTTATAATTCTTTCCATTTGGCTCCGCTGCAAGAAAAGAACATAGCATTCGATTGTTCCCAAGCTGTCTTAGGTTAGACATAACACTACATTAGTCTTGAAAGAAAGCTTTCGGCGGGAATAAGTTAAAAGCTATGTTCTTTAAACTTTTTCCAGGCTGACAACGTGGTTTATATTTATTATTTTACTTTGCTTTCGACCACTTGGGTTAGAAGGAGTTAATAGTGGGCTAGTAGCTACAATTAAAATGTGTTATGTTGGTAATACATTACGTAATACATTACCTGTAAGTGTGGCCAAAATTGATGCTATTGTTTTACTGTTTATGCTGAGAACAAAGTGTTAAGTTGACAGAAGGTGGAACTTTCTTGATGACGTCCCGATCGCTATTTTTAACAAGTGGCAACGTCATCGACTGCGCAAATGCAGACTGGGGCCGAGATAATCGTCTGTGATTGTCGAAGGAGTTTGATTAATTCAAATATTGACCACTTTTAAAAATACTTACAAAGCTTTAATTTAACGCAATATTTAGTATGACTAAGGCAAAACAGAAAAACAAGAAACCTGAGAAAGGGAAAGATGATGCAGCATTACCGATTAACGACAAAAAGGTATTAATTAAAATGCTAGTGTATTTATAGATTGTAGGGGAATATAAACATTTATATTTCTGTCGATTTTTCCTGTGATTACATGACTGATTTCCGGGATTTTTACATGTAGTTGTTTTTTAAATAGCCTCCAACAATCAGCGATGCACCAGACTTGCCCATTGTCGCAAACACACAAACGATGAGCACAACTGATAATTTCCAAGTTCCCCAGAGCAAAAATACTGCAAAACCTTGCTTTCAAACCGAAATCCAGAGTATGATGTGAGTAATACAACTTTCAAATCAATTTAATTTTTTAATGATTTTATGGAAATTGACGTTGAAATATAATATTTAATTGTTGCAATATAGTGTAATTAAGCACGGTATTCTATTCTAGTTTGCTAAATCATATTTTACTTCGATTCCACAATTTAAAAACGGCTAGAAGAAATACTTTGTATAAATTTGTCAATGAACACTCCTTCCTTCCTTCCTGGTAATTGGATGAGTAAGGATAAGGCTTGGATATAACAATGAATTAAATATCTCGTTTCCTGTTGATATATTGTTTACGAAATCCTCTTAAATAAAAAACATTTTATCTGTTAGAAAAACATTATGACATAGCATTTTTCCAGTAATTTTCCGGATTTTTTTGTAATGTAACACTTTTATTTTTTTGAATTTCCGGGTGAACGGAAACCGCATTTTAACCGCAGTATTTTAGTCAATTCCCGGAGATTAATTCATATACGTATTCCCAGCAATAAATCTCATAGTTTTCAACACATTTTTCCATGAAAATATAAAAAAACAGTTTATTACTGATAATTACCTATACAATTTATTTAATGCAATTAAGAAGAAATAAATACATTTATTTGTCTTATCTATTTATTGTTCTTATTTATTACTATTATTACCTAATGAAAAGTGTGTGACTGTCTACCTGCATGTATACAGAGGCCTGAAGGGCTTTCTACTTGAAGAATTATTAATATATTTCATTTTCTTAAATTAAATATCAAAATATAATTTATTTTGTGTAACTGAAAACCATATACGCTATGTAAATATAATTTCATATGCCATTTAGGTTTATATTTCAAAAAAATATTGATTTGTTAGAATAGAAGAGGTGCTTTCTGATCAGCTGGGACATATGTTTCAGTGACAGAGAGCAGTGTTTGTGGATGTATTTACTTGTACCGAGATGCTAATCAGTGCCATGGCACATAGAACCATATGTGTTGATTTATCAACATACAAGAAGAGGAGTTTGTTAACTTAGGAAGAAATAATGTAGTGAATATTAAATATATATGCCTTATACAATGTGCTTGGGAACACTATGAAGTTCCATATAAAAACTTTATTTAACTTAATTATTACAACAAGGTACAGGATTTATATATAGATAAAGAAAACATATCTGAGTTGTATGAAACAAAAGAAATGGTTCTTGAAAGTTTTTAACTTAAACCCAGGCTTTGGAGAGGTTTTGCTATCATGAGTAGATTTAAACTAGACTGTTCACAATTTATAATTAAATTCACTTAAACAACCAAATTATTGAGAAGATTCTTGTTTGAAATTATTCTTTGAAAATATTTAGCCAATAGAATTTTTATCAAAACACTTTGAATCTAAAATTTAGTTCTAAGCCTGTGTATGTTTTATTTTACTAATTTGTAAATGTGCCACTGGCTGTGAGTCATTCCCAACTGCTATAATACTAGCTGGTAGTGGTTAGTAATATGATCATTAAGTTGAGATGTTAAGAGTTGAGATGTGTTGGAGATATTTTTAGAGCACTCATTTATTAACCCATTGAAGCCTGTGGGGATTTTCTCTTGGCAAGTTAAAATTTCTGGTACTGTTAGCCAGCATAAAATCTGTTCAATAATCATTTGCGGCCGGTACTGTAGCACATGGGTAAAGGCTATCACCATTTGGTAATTGCTTAATTTCTTTTTCAAGTTTTAAAGATCATTAGTGAAATAGAAGTAATCTGTTGAACAGCTGATTGCTTTCAAATATTTTTGTAAAATCTTTGTAGATTTTGAGGCAGTTATTTAGTATACATTAAAGGATATCATTTTGGGGTGATCACAGACATTGAAAAAAACTGTCAGTTTTCCCCATAGAGAAAGTTTTACATTAGTACAATTACAAGATACATGTATTCTCTTTTAATTGGACTGTGCAATAATTAGCATAGATTAGATATATATTTAACCCATACACCATGGTGCTAACCATAAAAAGGACAGGTTTTACTCACCCACAGGGAAATCCTCCCTGTGGGTGATGGGTTAATAACCACAAGCTCTAAGACTGTCTTTAACCCATACACCATGATGCCTGCCACAAACAACCACCTAACAGATTTTACTCTGGCTAAAGCAGGATGATTTTATTCTCCCAGGGAAAACCTGCGGAGAATAGGTTAACACTATATTATAAATATTGAAATTATATATTTGTCATTTTTGTACAATATTAATATTGAAGTTATAAATTATTAATGATATAAATATTTATAACTGGGATACAGTTACATGGTTATTTTACTGAATACACTGAAGTGAATACTGTACACTTTGCAAGTATTAGGTGGTGTACAAAAACATTGTGTGCGATATTAAACATACTCGGCTATTTAATACCAACCAGAACCAAAAATATTTTGGGCACTGACAAAAGAAACCAGACAAATCTCAAGAAATATAACATTTAATTTTACTGTGAAAGATTTCTTTTTGTGCCAAACCAATTTTATTTTATGTACATTTTGTAATATAAAGTTAAATTTCATGTTAAATTATCCTAATACTAAAAATTATTCTTAAAAATAATCCTTAAAAAATGTACATGTACATCGGCTCAAATACGCAAAAGAGCATTCCCCGAGGTTTATTCTTTAAAATAACCCAAAGATATATACAACAACAAATGTTGGCGAATTATTAATCGTTTTTTTGCTCATTTAAATTATTTATCGAATACGAGGTGGTTATCGGAGATTAGCATATACTCCAAATCGGGATGGTACTTTTTAACCAATTTGATTGGTTACTCTAACTCGGAATACCCAACACTATTCCGAGTTTCACAAGATGGTTACCCAATTTGTTTCTGTTACGGAAGATGAAATTGAACGAATTTTTAAATGTATATTGTAAAAAAAATGGTTTGAATTTATACCCAACAATGATATCTAAAATAAAACGACGTGTTACTACTGTATTGGAAATTAATAACCTTGAAAAAGAATGTATGTCAGTTGTTGCTAGACTGCAATTATTACAGAAAGAAACTGATCCAGCTTATGTTACATGTCCAACGTAACCCCTGATGAAACCTTGGTTCTTCTTGTCCAAGCTGGTCTTTATGATACAGCGTTTAGTATTGCAAACAGTTTTGATTTGTGGTATATATACTAAAACAAATATCGGGCCAATATTTACCTCGACGGCTGCGCGCGTTTCGGTAGCTATATCAGTCATTATTTACCCTTGTTGATTACTTCTCGGCGAATACTTATTAAATATTTAATATACCACAAAGTAGTTAATTTTTGCCGATAATAATCGCGACTAGGATAACAATTGTTTTAGTATATTTTCTTATCACAACTGACAATCATTTTAGCGGCACAAAAAACTGTTTGAAAAAGACATAGTTGGTTAATTTACCGTATTTCTCAGTGGCCAAAGAAATAGTTAATAAATTTGTTATAAAAAAACTTCATCACGAAAAAGGTTTTAATCCCAGATTTTGTCGCTAACTTTCTGTTTTGTGGAATTACACCATCCCATTATTTAGTTTCTTCCAAAAAGTAGAAAAACACTCCTCAGATTTAATATTACGTTAACTAATTCAAATGCAAAAAACGCACTTTTTAAAAATTATATTAATTTAACCTTTTTCCAAAAATTAGTTTGATATATTTAACGAGGGAGGTTATGAAATGTTGTGTTTTATTTTCTTAACATTTTAAAATGTTCTACGCTAGTTATTCACCGAATTTCATTATAAAAACTAGATTATGAGCTTAAACCCTTAAAGTTTCTCTGAACTGAAAATGTATCTATAACTAATGAAGCTATAAATTTCTATGAACTACAGTGGCAAAGCCAACCCGCCAGGTTGGTCGTGCTATGGAAATTTCAAATCAACACCATTATTCATTTCCTTAGAAATTCATTGTTTTTACGGTTGTTGAACATGGAAATATTTACTAGTATATGAACTAGTATATTTCAGCTAATCGTGATTAAGGGGTTTAAAACAAGACCATGTCAAATTTGGTGAAATCTGAGAAAATCATTTTTGTTTGTTTTAGCAGTTTAATTAGGTGTTGATTCCGGTGTTATTTGATTAGGCCAGTCTCAGACATCGCGCTTCTCATTTACCGAACACATTAACTATAAATGAGTTGAAATATCTCATGACAATTGTTTTCAATGCGTTGTTGGCATATGAAAACAGCTCACCGATAAAAATTTTAAATTTCAAATACCTTGATAACAACCCTGTTGGTTAAGAGTTAATAGTTCTTCTATTTACTTTCTCCGAGGCTGAATGGTTAGGCCTGAAAAAAACTTGTATACCGGTATATACCTAAAAATGACAACTGCACCGCTTTGGCGGGAAATATATTCACCCGGGAGGTCTACTTCCGCTAGTATGAATTGCTTTATATTAATCCGTTTGCTGACAAAGTTTTGAAAAAAAAAATAGTGTGCAATATTCCTATTGAAAACCTTATACGATACTTATTTCATGTTTATCTTTGTGTGAAATCATGTTTCTGTTATGTTGAACATAAACGCCTGAATTTATTA
>JAOBAZ010138994.1:0-10944 GCA_026546875.1 Pteroeides caledonicum | reverse complement strand
TCGATTGATTGATTGATTGATTGATTGATTGATTGATTGATTGATTGATTGATTGATTGATTGATTGATTGATTGATAAACAAACGTGTACTTCTTTTCTTGTTCACAACTAAGCGGTTATTTGAGAATTCAAATATTCGTTCCGCTGTACAAGTTATAAATAAATTATTGAAATGCATTGATGGATTTTTCATTAATTTATAATATATGCCAAACTATTCATATAATATTTGATAAATTGTTTCTAAGGAAATACTGATAAGACAATATATTGTAAACTTTACTACAATTATTTCATAATTGACACGAAAAAGGTGACCATACTGCAACTCAAAGCCAGGTAATCTCAAAACGGGCCTGGAATCAGCTATCAAATGACTATCTGGTTCAACATTTCTCAATATCTTATTAACCAAAATAGATTTTTATCTCAAATTTCTCCTACATATTCATTTCCCTGAAAGAGTCCCAGTCCCACAAAAAAATTACGTGGTAACAAGTGATTGAAAGTACGAAATTTGATTTCTATTCTGTTGCTACTCCAAGCTCGTTTGTTTGTTTGCTCCCCGCTCACCAAAGGCAGACAATTTTTTACTAAGGCCTGGTTGCCATATGATCGCCACGATCGCCCAAAATAATGTCCAGCCAATCACAGTAATCGTACTATCTCCCCCAACAACAGTAGGATCGCTGTAACTGGTTGAACACAATTTTGGGCGATGGTAGCGATCATATGAGAACCAGTCATAAGACAAGATCTCTGGAACGTGAAATGGCATAACAAGAAATGTGACATGAAATAACAAGACCTCTCAAAAATATCTTGTTATTTCATTTTTTGACTTAAACGTTGGGAATAAAATATTACTATCGCTATCTTACTGCCAATACTGGAATGTCGATTTTAAGCGAGAGGAAAATCAGAGATGCAGGACAAAAACGACAATAGAAATCTAGTAAATTTTACGCAACTACCCAGAATAAAATTACACATAAAATTAACTTAGCAAGGGCTTTGTGGTAGTGAGTGTAAAAAACTGTCATGGTTGACTTTTGGTATTTTACTTTGGTTAACGTCACATTTTATTTTGAAGTGAAAGTGTCAAAAACTATAATGATAACTATGTTACTGCCATGATCGAGTTTTTAATACTTTGACTGTCACGTCTAAATTTTAAAATTCTTTTCCAGACAATTTAACTTGACAAAGTGGTCAATATTTGTGTGGAATAGCAAACAAATGAACTCTGCTATTTTTAAGCTAGTAAACGCGTGCTTCTTTCACGTAAAAAGGTTCATAATATTTGTCCAACAATATACTGCTACACGCAAACACAATACAACCTAAACTCTTCACACCTCTTTAATGAGATATAAAACCCTTATTAACTTTTGTATAAAAAAACTGTACCAAATAAATCGTCCGAAACGCTATCTTAAATATCTCGCAAATATCGAAAACAGACGAAGTCTTAGTCAACAAGGTGAGTAGGTAACTCATTGGAGATGTTTTGAAGTGAAAAGGAGAGAGAGAAAGAACAACAATATACGGCATCCCTTTGATCTAATGATACAAGCCAACTTTTAATTTTTAATGTTATAAATATTTCCTGAAGCAGCACACAGCATACCACATTTTAATATCGCAACAAATAGCTCAGAATAACGCTGCCTGGCAAAATTATATTTTGAAATAAATTAAGCTGATGTTACACTGTGCAATTTATTATGGGGACTTGTCTCGGTTTTAAACCATGTTAGGTAAAAAAAATACATTGTTTTCTTTTCTTTATATGTATATCCTAGTTAAACATGATTTAAATCCAGCATTGATTGTGAGACATGAAAAATGTAACGGCAGCGTAGAAGAACAAACAAGATCTCCAATTACAAAAACCTCAATATGTCTGGAATATAACAACTAGCTCACTATATCATACAAAAGAGTTAAATACTTAGTTCCCAAATGTACCCAAATAATCCTGAAACATACCCAAGTAGTTGTCAAATATTGTTGTATATATGTTATAAGTTGATCAGACAGTTTTGAGGAACGAATACTTATAGTTCGCAATTTGCGCGATAAACAAAAGGGACACGTTCCTGACCATTTTCCAGACACTGTTCAAAGTAAACATTATCGAAATTATAGCCAACAAAAATAGCAAAAAAGGAGATAACATTTCCGACCCTGCTACGCGTGGCCAACTAACTCTCATGTTCGTTTGACCGGGACATGAGAGTTGAGAAAAACTCTCATCTTCGTTTGACCGGGATATGAGAGTTGAGAAACTCTCATCTTCGTTTGACCGGGATATGAGAGTTGAGAAAAACTCTCATATTTGTTTGACCGGGATATGAAAGTTGACAAAAACTCTCATCTTCGTTTGACCAGGACACGAGAGTTAAGAAAAACTCTCATTCCTCAAACCTCAAATTTGAGCAAATTCCTCGAAAAACGCGAAGGTTTTGCCGAGATTTCCGACAAATGATAAATCCCTTGGAAGCATGGCTCGCTCTTGCCTCCCTCTCCCACGTAAAGACGTCACTGTGCATTGAGTTGTTAATCAATTATATCTAGACACGAGTTTACTGTTTCAAAGTTTGCTGTTCACTATAGGAAAACGTTACCACCACGACATAAATCAACTAAAACAAAACGTTTAACGAGTGATATGACTATAGACAGATATGGTTACTCATTATGTGAATAAAACTACTAACAAATGCAAAATGTATTTTCTTATTCCAATAATAACACGGTTGTATAACGTTTGTTAACCAACTCGTTTACCGCCATCATTGACTCTTAATACTTCAGACTAACGTCAGACAATTTTGCCTATCAAAAACGTTCTCTGGTATAATGAAAATGTTATAATCTTGCTAACTCTCTTACCGCTATGGTCGACTTTAGAATTTTACTTTGACCTAATGCATGACAGGTGTTATGCTAAAGAGCTAGTGAAAGTGTTAAAAACTATCTTGCTAACTCTTTTACTGCTGTTGTCGACTTTAGTATTTACTTTGACCTAATGCATGACAGGTTTCATGCTAAAGAGCTAGTGAAAGTGTTAAAAACTATCTTGCTAACTCTTTCACCACCGCTATATCAACGCTTAATATTTTACTTTGGCCTAACGCCAGACGACGTTCTTTCTTATCAAAGAAAAGTGAAAGTCTGTAATCCTTTTCCAGCAGACAACTTTATGAAATATAGTATAAAGAAAACCCCGAAAATCATCTTGCTAACCGTCAAGATTTGAGTTTAGTATATAAACAAGAATACAGCGCAGTAATATTTCAACTTTATTACAGTCATGGTCAAAGCAATGAATAAATAACTTTATTACAAAACTATTGGTTTGACTTTGTAATAAAGTTGAAATATCACCGCACTCTATTCTTGTTTATAATAAAGTCAAATCTTGAGTTAGCAAGATGCAGATTATGGGGATTTTCTTTATACTATATGAAAGTCTGTAAAGGTATCATTATTTCAATGTCTTAGAAAACCACACCACATTAAGTTCACAAATAGTCAAGACATTTCAAGTAGTCACCAACAATCAATTTCCTGTGCCCATTAAAAAGACTTTCTCCGTTTTTCATGGGCATGTGTTTTTCTATCTCAACACATATTGCTACACGACGACGAGGCAATGATAATATAAAAGATCTTTCTCTTGATTCAGCTGACCAAATCTCACCATGTTTGTCTAAGTACTCTGTATTAAAATCATATTGACTTTCTAAATCCTTCATGGATTCGTCTGTGTCAATACATCTACTATTGTAACATACTTGAGATATGTTGCTGCTTCTCTCTCTTTCGCTAAACATTTCTTGGTTCAGAAAATTAACTTTATTCGTTGGTTTCGAAGTATTTCTTTCTACATCATCTGAGTTAAAAGTCTCACCAAATGATCCACTTACGGAGTTCTTTGCTCTTTTCTTCTCCTCAAAACACATTTTCTTTATAAAAACACCATTTGTTTCTTCTCTCAATTCACCCAAATGCTTAAACAGTGTTTCTGAACTTGTATCAGACAAATTGTTAGTATAGACACTACTTGGGTTATCCTTTCCTTTCTTATCTGTTATAAAAGACATGTCATTATTTCGTAAACAAGTGCTGCTGTTCTCTCCCACTTCGTCAACATTGTCTGAAAATGTTTTTGAGTCGTCATCGAACGTGGCTCCATGACGCATCATCCATTCACCTGAATTCGTTTTTGTAAAATTACATGTCCAACCACGAGAGAACGTTCTTGTCGTTCGCTCCGAATGAACATGGCGATCGATACATGAACTCAGTAGACTTAAAATAGGTAATCTTTTTCCTGTCTCAGATTGTTTGCGATCGTTGACCTCAACTTTATTTTTTCTTAATCGTTTGCGTATCGTCACAAACATATCTCGGTGTTCAAAACAAAAATGATTTCACGGCGAGTGCAAATACACGCAAGTTTTACGAGAAGTGGACCCACACAAACAATCAATCATGCATTTATGTATTTATAAATATACAATCATGTTAGACACTTGTCAAGAAAAAGGTAGCATTTTTTATCTGTTTACGTGTGGGATAGATTATCATCAAAATTACTGTGCACGTTTTCCGATAAACAAGTTTCGAATTACGGACAAAATTCATGCAAATTGAGGTGCTAACTGAGAAACTAGTTCGTCAAACCAAAATGAATTGATAGAGCATCAATAAAAGTAACGATTCACGTTAATAAAACACGTTTTGGTCAAAAGAAAATCAATAAATGAAGCAGACAGATCGATCATATAAGCATACGTACTTATAACTTACAAAAATAGTTATCTGTTTTTAAAAATTTGAGCCAGAAATAGATGAGAACGATGATAGGGAAGGGGATTATGGCAATTACGGCAGTTTTTAAAATTCAAAATCGCTTAACTTATTAATCAAATAGCACGCGAAGTCGGGTCGTACATGATATAGTACTGTGTGTAGGGTAGAAAACTATTGTCGTAGTGGTATTGTTTCAAGCGCGACAAGACCACCCTATAAGAAGTATATCTTATAGTGGCATGTGGCAATAATAGAGGCTGTGAGAGATTAGTTCTTCAATGTATTCCAACTATTCTAAATATGGTGAAATCAGACAGACTTCGACCATTTTCTAAAACTAATTAACAGTTCATGAATCAAAAACAAAAGAAATGAATATCTAATTAGTATTTCGAGTTAAAAGCGGAACAAATCTTCTAATGGTTACTTTAGTTAATTAACTGTACAGGTTAATTTTCTATTGTTATTATTACTAGAAGTATATTACACCAGCTTCATGGAGTTTAGTACCAAATATATATTCAATAACATAACGCATAACTTATTATTTCACCACGAAGTAAAAGTATCACTTGAAAATCCCAAGTAAGTAAAGTATCACGACACAATAAGTTAAAATAAAAAGTTACTTTAAAACAAAATGAAGTATCATTTTCAACTAACTAGGCTAGTCCTAGACGACTACTTTAGCTGACTGTTTACCGTATTTCTAATATTTTTCCTTATTTACTTGTACCCTCTTACACAGATGGTTAATGGTAATAAAACTTAAAAATAAACTTCATCTCAATAAAATAATAAATATATATTTGAGGAAAAACGTTAGTATACAGTTAAGCAGGCCAACCCGATCGTTGCATTGGTTAAAAAACATTGATCATAGATCTAAATAATCTCAAAACTGCGAGACGACCTAGGACTAGTTATCAAGTAGAAATCCATTTCTGGGCCCGGTTGTTCAAAACTAGGTTAGCTTAACCTTGGGTTAGTGTAAAGTTGAGAAGTAAAATTATTGGAGCCTGCTTTGTTGAAACCTTGTTGTTTTTTAACAGAACTGTTGTAAATTGGTTCAAGTGTTATGATATGAATTTTCAACGAAAACTGTGGATTGTAACACACTAAACTAAAACAGTGGGTTAACTTTAACTAGTTTTGAACAACCCTCGATATCTCATTAACGGTGTTAAATTTCTTTATCAAATTTCTCCCAGGTATTCATTTCCCGGTATAAGACATCATGGGTAAGAGAGCAAACAAATAGTCTTTACTGAAACGTCAACCGTAGTTGGAGGTAACCAGACAGCTCCTCCTTCGTTACCTACTACTTATAAGGCAGTGGTGCGCGCCACTCCTATCCCAGAAATTGTTGATTTTACTGAGGGAGGCAAACTGGAGAACGCGTATAAAAACCCTTACCACACAGGAGAGATCAACTAAGCTCTACTCAAAGGGTTGAGATCCAGATCAAACTTTTTCCAGGCGGTCACTCACCCAAGTATTAATCCTGAGTATCAACCAGGTTTAACTAGCGGTGAGAGGCAGCGTGCTAACCACGTCTGGTACACGTGCTTCCCAAAAGTCAATGTGACACGTAATGAACTAACGTTTTGTCCGATACAACCCGCCGTGTATACCCCAAAATTAATACCTTGAGCAATTAAGAAAACATATATTACATTGATGCAGAAACAGTGTTTTCTCATAAACGTTGGACTAAACTTGTTTCATTTGCATGAAAAACTGTATTTTAGTAAGGTAAACCTATCAGTGTTAGAAGTAATAATTAAGTACGCTAGACGGTAATTTGTGAAAACAATGTTACCGAAACAAACACAGAGCACGGCCAAATACGTTTCTTAGCAATCGCTTTTCATTCCTAAAAACTAATTTTGTCCCCATAATTCTTGGGTACCCTAGACGTCACGTAAGGAGTCTCAAGTGGAAAGACCGTCTTTCCTATTGTTTTATTTTATACTGTTTTTCTAATCGTTTGAAGAAATATTTTACATAACTTGACATGTAAGTGATTTCGTTTCTGTTGTTATATTTCATCTTAGTTCAATGATTGCATCATTGAACTAAGGAATCCTGGAACTAAGGAATCATCTAAGGAATCATCTCCCCTGGGGAAATTAGGCTAAAATTATGTCACGTGGTTGAAGCTCAAGATTAATTTTCCTACAGGTATACAAACAAAAAACATTTGAAGTAACATTGAAAATTTCAAATGTTTTTATACTGTTTGCTCCGGTTGCTCCAGGTTGGAAAATAACGTCATGGGGTAAATGTTGTAATTACTGGGCATTTATATTAGTTTTAGATTTTAGGTATGGATATCTTGCGAGAGGAGACTTCGTGCTCTGTTTTAATGTGTACTGTATGTTGGAGAAATGTATATTAGTTTAGATAGATAGATAGAAAACTTTATTTAACCACGCTGACCCCGTCAACCGAAGCTGATTTCCAGGAGGGGGGCGTGCGAGAAAATTAACAGAAAAACATTTAGAACTGTTTACAAAGTATATAAGATATATAGTATTATAAGAACTAACAATATTAACAAAAGTAATAATCTATTTACAGATATATTAATTATTAACATTCATATTTTAATTAGCCATCAATCAATGTGAGCAGCGATTTTCTTTCGAAAGGAAGAAAAGGATTTGCTCTCTCTAATTTCTTTAGGAATAGAATTCCAAAGGTATGCTCCCTCATACATAAAACTTTTTTTCATGTTATTAGTGCGTGGTTGGGGTAAGCAAAGACTTCTTGAATGTTCCGAAGTTTGTAGTTTGTCACCTCACTCTTATATGTGAAGAGATTAGTGAGTGGTTTAGGTCCCATTTTATTCAATAATGTGTACATGATTTTTGCTTTACTTTTTTTCCTTTCTGTTTTAAGTGATTTCCAACCCAATGCTTGCAATGCAACAGTATGTCATTACTCATATTCATAACAATCCGAGCAGCTCTGTTTTGTAGTTTTTGTAGTCTTTTTGATTGAGTTTTTCCAAACACATCCCATACTTCACAGCAGTAATCAAAATATGGGCGAACAATAGCATTATACACAGAAAGAAGTGTTTGCTTATCAGTAAATTCTTTTATACGTCTAAGAGCTGATATTTCGGGTGTTATGTTCTTGCAAATATTATCTGTGTTAGTTTTCCAAGATAAATTCTGGTCAAGAGTTTTCAATTCATATACTTGTTTGATTGACTCGTTTTCGATTTTTACATTTGGTTGCAAATTTGCAATATTTTAAATCATTTGTTTTGAACCAATTAACATAAACTCAGTCTTAGCTACATTTAGGCTAAGTTTATTGGCATTTTCTGTGTTTTTCCACATCAGAATTCACTGCAGTTTCAAGATCAGCAATAGACTCTCCAGCAACTGTCAGGTTAGTGTCGTCAGCAAACAACCGGGGTTTCGTTTTATCCGGCATTGAGGCAAATCGTTGCTATATAATAGGAAGAATAGGGGTCCTAAGATGGAGCCTTGTGGTACGCCACATTTAATCAATTTTTCTGATGAAACACACTCTTGTATTTGGCATTTTTGGTTTCTATTTGAATGATATGATTCTAGGAAAGATAGAGCTTGCCCTTTTAGGTGTTGATATCTTGCGAGAGGAGACTTCGTGCTCTATTTTAACATGTACAGTATGTTGGAAACGTTTAAACATAAAAAAAACAATCTTTTGACCGCGCCTGGCGTAGTCTACTGCTACGATAATTGAGAGAAACCTCGTGAAATAAGAATCTCATGTTCATATGGTACACAACAGAAAAAAAATGTACAAAACGGGGCAGTTTGAATGAAAAAAAAGTATGAAATTAAGGCCGCATGCGTTATGGCATTCTAAATATGTCATTTAGTTAAAAATCTGATCATTAATAAACTCTTACTTTGATTTCAAGTGATAGCAGCGTCGGAAGAGCTGAAAGATTGGGGTTAATAGTTGTGTTCAACTTTATGTACTTATCGGTAAGGAATATTTCAGTAATCGTTGTATATTAGCGATTGTTTTTAAGGTGTAACATTAACGGCCATCAACTATTGTTAACATTGCATTATCGTTGTGGTATATCTACGTGATATGACAAAATGGTAGCCATGTGCGAGGTATCCATTATTAGTTATCTTATAACGCCAATTATACATCGGAAATGAAGAATTTACGGGAATATTAATTAAGTTGAGTTAGTCTGGTACAAAATATTTGCAATGGCTGCGGCGCAATCTTTTGTCGAGTACTATGTCTACTGAAATTAGAGATTTATTGTGTGTTGTTGACGCAAACGTTACAACTAGATTGAATTCTCAACTAGATTGAATTCTCGTTTAAACTAGATTGAATTCTCGTTTAAACTAGTTTAAATTCTCGTTTAAACTAGATTGAATTATCGTTTAAACTAGTTTAAATTCTCGTTTAAACTAGTTTAAATTCTCGTTTAAACTAGTTTAAATTCTCGTTTAAACTAGTTTAAATTCTCGTTTAAATTAGATTGAATTCTCGTTTAAACTAGTTTAAATTTTC
Source organism: Pteroeides caledonicum (assembly GCA_026546875.1). NCBI lineage: Eukaryota > Metazoa > Cnidaria > Anthozoa > Scleralcyonacea > Pennatulidae > Pteroeides > Pteroeides caledonicum. Next base: position 1,574 of record JAOBAZ010138994.1, on the reverse strand, counting down.
GTTTAAAATAGTTTAAATTCTCGTTTAAACCAGTTTAAATTCTCGTTTAAACTAGATTGAATTCTGGTTTAAACTAGATTGAATTCTCGTTTAAACTAGTTTAAGTTCTCGTTTAAACTAGATTGAATTATCGTTTAAACTAGTTTAAATTCTCGTTTAAACTAGATTGAATTCTCGTTTAAACTAGTTTAAATTCTCGTTTAAACTTGTTTAAATTCTCGTTTAAACTAGATTGAATTCTCGTTTAAACTAGTTTAAATTCTCGTTTAAACTAAATTGAATTCTCGTTTAAACTAGATTAAATTCTCGTTTGGTCATTTTACATTTCTAAATTTTAAAACGAAAAACTACCTCTCTCAAGCAAAAACGAAATACGATATCTCCTAACAAACCAACTTTTGGATCTCTGAGCATTTTCTAATGTATTTATATATCTTCCTATGTCTAAAATATATCTAATGCAAACATTCTTGTTAAACAGTAAACAAATTCTTGACTTTTTCTCCGAAATTCTCCACTGTTTTCAATAGCAAAGATACAATGCCTCAGCTTAAACCAATCAGATAAAGCACCCCCCCCTACCCCCCCTCCTTCTTGCATTTTTCCCAAATTTACGTGCGCGGGAAAAAGTCGACCTCCTTACTCAGTAAACAAATTGTACGTTAAGGTGGTCGTTCTCCTTAAAATCTATTTTTTTGTTTTATAAGATATTTGCTCAACCAAATATTTTTTTAAAGGGTACAATGCCAGAAATCATCTTTTTTTAAAAAAGGTTGATTTGCACATAAATTATGCTAAATATCTCTTGTATATTAGCGCAATAATGATGTAACATGAAACATGATAGCACGAACAGTATTGATTAGAGCAACATAAATGACATATATTTTTGAAGCTTATAGCATGGTCTAGTGCCTGACACTCTTTATACATAATAAATAAACTATCTACTAATTCAAAATTTTATTTTTGGGGTTTTTTTACGAAAATCATTTTTTTAAGGGGAATTTCTTTAGGCTGCATTATTTAAATTACAATGTTTAAAAATTACAACTTAAAACCTGTTTGTTTTGTAACTACCGTATTAAACGTTCGGCGGTAATTTCAAACCTCTCTTAACTTCGACAATATCAGTTAAAGTAAGGTATTTAAATTTTTCACAGATTAATTTCAACACCTTTTTATCAGTTGTGCTACAATTGATCAAAAAATATGGTGGAATGACCGACTTCTTAATATTCAACATTTCAAGACTAAATAAATATCTTAATATCTTCATTTCACACACGTACGCCATTATATACAACAAAATAACAAAGTGAAAGTCTGGTTTTACTTATTGTCAGTGGTTTTTTGGCAACGTTTAAGTATCTAAAGCATTCTTGCCTTCTACTATTTTAGCTCGAAGTAATACATAGATATTAGATAAAAAACTACAGTATAGTTGTTACTAACTTTGCAATATTTATATTACAGCACTTAGAGAACAAATATTTAGGAACATTTCTCACCTAGTATACCTTGAAGTTGAAGTTTTGGAACTCCTCAAAAATGAATGTTGTTGCTTTTACATA